>JAKGGE010002188.1:0-26026 GCA_023748175.1 Hoolock leuconedys
TATGGGGTGGGGGGCTACCCGGCCACACAACGTCTGGGAAGTGAGGAGCAACTCTGCCCGTCCGACCCGTTTGGGAAGTGAGGAGCGCTTCTGCGCGACCAGCCTCCGTAGCCATGTCTGGGGAATTTGGGGAGCATCTGCCCAGCTGCCGTCCTGGGAGGCTGAGGGAGTGAAACTGCCCGACAGCCCGTCTGGGAAGTGAGGAGCGCTTCTGTGCGACCACGCATAGTCTGGGATTTGAGGAGAGCCTCTGCCCGGCCACCCATCTTCTGAGAGGTGAGGAGCGCCTCTGTCCGGCCCGCTCCCGATCTGGGCAGTGGGGAATTTTCTGCCACCCACCGTCTGGGAGGTGTGGGTGCCGACCCGACCCGCCATGCGTCTGGGAGTGAGGGAGGGCCTCTGAACGGCCACCCATTGTCAGGAGGTGAGGAGGCCTCTGCCCGGCCACCCATGCGTCGGGGAGGAGAGCATCTGCCTGCCACCCATCATCCGGGGAGGTGAGGCCAGCCTCTGCCCGACCTCCCGCACCGTCAGGAAGTGAGGAGCATCTCTGCCCGGCACCCAATCTGGGAAGTGATGTGCGCCTCTGCCCGGCCGCCCCGTCTGGGAAGTGAGGAGCGTCTGTGCTTGGCCGACCCGTCTGGGGTGTGAAGAGCGCCTCTGTCCAGCCGCCCCGTCTGGGAAGTGAGGAGCGCTTCTGCGCGACCACGCATCATCTGGGATTTGAGGAGAGCCTCTGACCGGCCACCCATGGAGTCTGAGTTGAGGGAGGCGCCTCTGCCCGGCCGCCCGTCTGGGAAGTGAGGGCGCCTCTGCCAGCCACCCACAGTGTTCTGGGATGTGAGGGGAGCTCTGCTGACCACCATCATCTGGGAAGTGAGGAGCACCTCTGCCTGGCCACCCACCGTCTGGGAAGTGAGGAGAGCCTCTGCCCAGCCGCCTTGTCTGGGGTGTGAAGAGAGCCTCTGTCCGGCCGCCCCGTCTGGGAAGTGAGCGCCTCTGCGGCCACCAGTCTAGGAGTGAGGTGCTCTGTGACCACCGATTGTCCGGGAGGTGGGGCGCCTCTGCCCGGACAACCCTTCTGGGAAGTGAGCAGCGCTTCTGCCCGGCCACACACCGTCTAGGAAGAGAGTAGCTCCTCGACTCAGCCACCCACTCTCTGGGAAGTGAGGAGCGCCTCTGCCGGCCACTCAACTTCTGGGAAGTGAGGAGCGCCCCTGCCCGACGACATTGTCTGGGGGGGGTAGGGAGGGCCTCTACCCGGACACCACCGTCCTGGGAGTAGGTAGTGCATCTGCCACATTACCCAATAATCCGGGAGGTGAGGGAGGCACCTGCCGGGCACCCACCGTCTTGGATGTGAGGAGCCTCTACACCAGCCGCATGTCTGGGAGTGATGGCGCCTCTGCCCGACAGCCCGTCTGGGTGGTGGGAGAATCTCTACCCTGGCCAGCTCGTCTGGGGTGAGGCGCCTCTGCCCCACCACCCACCGTCTGGGGTGAGGGGCGGCTCTGCGGGACCACCATCCTCTGGGAACTGAGGGCAGCTTCTACCTGGCCACCATTGTCTGGAGTGAGGAGCAGCCTCCTGCCCACCACCATCGTCTCTGAGAGTGGGGCGCCTCTGCCCGACCACGCATAATCTGGGAATTGAGGAGGCGCGTCTGCCCAACTGACCCGTCTGGGAGGTGAGGGTGCCACTGGGCAGCCCAGTCTGGGAGGTGAGGGAGGCTCTCTTGGTCCCACACATAGATCTGGGATTTGAGGAGAGCCTCTGCCCGGCCACCCATAATCCAGGAGAGGAGGAGACCTCTGCGGCTAACAGTGTCTGGGGTGAGAGGCATGCTGCCGGTTCCTCCCCACCGTCCTGGATGTGAGGGAGGCCTCTACCTGTCCACCCATGGATCTGGGAGGTGGGAGGGCTACTCTGCCAGCCCACTTGAATGGGAAGTGAGGGCGCTACTCTGCTACCATCAACTGTCTCTGGGAGTGATGAGCAGCTCTGCCCATCACCCATGGTCTGGGAGGTGATGGCGCCTCTGCCCGACAACCCCATCTGTGTGGTGGGAGGCGTCTCTGCCTGAGCCACGTCTGGGGGGGGGCCTCTGCCCCACCACCCTGCGTCTGGGATGTGAGGGCACCCGACACTCATCGTCTGGGAAGTGAGGAGCACCTCTGCCTAGCCACCCACACCCGTCCTGGGAAGTGAGGAGCCTCTGCCCACGACCCGCCTTGTCTGGGAAGTGAGGAGCGTCTCTGTCCGGCCACCCAATCTGGGAAGTGATATGCGCCTCTGCCCGGCCCCCCGTCTGGGAAGTGAGGAGCGCCTCTGCTGGGCTGACCCTTCTGGGAGGTGTGGAGCGCCTCTGACAGGTCTCTGCAGTCTGGGGTGCCTCTGCCCGACCACCCGTGTCATGGGAGGTGGGGACCTCTCTGCTGACCACACACTTCGTCTCTGCCGAGGTGAGGAGAACCTCTCGCATTGGCCACCCACATCGTCCGGGTGAGGAGAGCCTATGCGGGCCTCTCGTCCTTGAGGTGAGGCGCCTGCCTCTGCCAGCCAGCACCATCTGGGAATTGAGGAGGCGCATCTGCCAAACTGCCCCGTCTGGGAGTGAGGAGTGCCACTGCCCGGCCAGGTCTGGGAAGTGAGGTGCTTCTTGTGACCAACATGCGTCTGGGATTTGGGGAGAGCCCCTGCCCGACCACCCATCTTCTGAGAGGTGAGGGCGCCTCTGCCCGACGTGATCTGGGAGAGGTGAGGAGCGCCTCTGCCCGACCACCGTCTGGGATGTGGGGAGCACCTCTGCCCGACCACCCATGGGTCTGGGAGTAGGGGTGCCTCTGCCCGACCACCCACCGTCTGGGAGGTGTGGAGGGGCCCTGGGTAACACCATGGTCTGGGAGGTGAGGAGGGCCTCTGCACGGCTCACCCATTGTCCAGGAGGGTGAGGGAGGCCTCTGCCGACCACCCATGGAGTCTGGGGTGAGGGAGAGCATCTGCTTCCACCCATCATGCAGGGGTGAGGGCGCCTCTGCCGACCTCCATCGTCCAGAGGGGGGTGAGGGAGCATCTCTGCCCGACCACTGATCTGGGAAGTGATGTGCGCCTCTGCCCTACTGGCCGTCTGGGAAGTGAGGCGTGATCTCTTCTTGGCCAGACAGTCTGGGGTGTGAAGCCTCTGTCCGGGGAGCTTGATCTGGGAAGTGAGAGAACTCTGCCGACCACCCACACTCTGGGAGGTAGTCGCCTCTGCCCAGCTTCCACCCAGCTCGTCCGAGGGAAGTGAGGGATGCGACTCTGTCGACCACCCCTTCTGGGGAGGTGGGGAGGCGTTTCTGCCCGGCCACACCCGTTTGAAGGTGAGGAACTCTCGGCTGGCCACTTACTGTCTGGGAAGTGAGGGTCCCTCTGCATTACCACCATCTTCTGGGGAAACGAGGGGAGCGCCTCTGCCTGGCCACCCCATCTGGGGTGAGGCACTTACTCCTGCCCAACACCCGATCTGGGAAGTGAGGAGTGCCTATGTCCGACCACTTATATGGGGGGTGAACAGGGCTTCTACCCGACCACCTTAGCGATCTTGGGGTGGGGAGGAACCTCTACCCGACCCGACCAGTCTGGGAAGTGAGGAGCGCTACTGCGCGACCACCCATCGTCTGGAGGTGGACGGCTTCTACTCTGCCGGCAACCCATGGTTTGGGAGGTGAGGGAGCACCTCTGCCCGACCAATCTACATGTGGGATCTGAGGAGGCGCCTCTGCCCGGCCTTGCGCCCACGTCTGGGAGGTGAGGAGCACTTCTGCCCTACCACCCATCCTCTGGGAACTGAGGGAGCGCTTCTGCGTGCCACCCATGGGTCACCAGGAGTAAGGGCCTCTGCCTCCCAACCCATTGTCTGGGAAGAGAGGGGCGCCTCTGCCCGGACACCATCTGAGGTGAGGCGCATCTTCCAGCCATGCAGATCTGGGAGGTGAGGGAGTGCCACCTCTGCCGGTCACCACTTGTTGTATGGGGTGAAGAGGGGCCTCTGCCCGGCCACACAACTTCTGCGGAGGCTGGGGCGCTTTTGACCACCGCCCGTCTGCAGGAAGTGAGGCTTCTGCGTGACCCACCCACATGGTCTTGGAGGTGAGGAGAGCCTCTGCCCGGCCACCCATCGTCTGGTGGGTGAGGTGAGAGCATCTGCCCCTGCCCCATCTCCCGAGTGGCCTATCACGTCAGTGAGACAAAATCAGTGGCGTCTCTCTGGTGAGGCCTCTGTCCGGGGCCCCGACCTGGGAGGTGAGGAGAGCCTCTGCCGACCACCCACACTCACAAGGGAGGTGGTGGCATGCTCTGCTTGTCTCAATAGATCGAGGTGAGGGGCGACTCTGTCGACCACCCTTCTGGGGTGGGGTTTCCTGCCACGACCACACACCGTTTGGGAAGTGAGGAACTCCTCGGCTCGGCCACCCACTGTCTGGGAAGTTAGGAGTCCCTCTGCATTACCACCCACATCTTCTGGGAGGGGCGCCTCTGCCTGTCCCTCCCTTAATCCTCGGATGAGGAGGGCCTCTGCGACTAACAATTGTCTGGTGGGGTGAGGGAACGCCACTGCCCACAGATCTGGGATGTGAGGCCTCTGTCACCCATCGTCTGGGAGGTGAGGAGGGGCCTCTGCCATCCCATGGTCAGGGGAAGTGAGGGCCTTCTGCCCGACCATCCAACAGTCTGGGAGGTGAGCCAGTGCCAGCCCTGCCCATCCACCATCTGTGGGAGGTGATGAGGCAGCCTCTGCCCGACAGCCTTCTGGGTGAGGGTGGGAGGCTGATCTCTGCCTGACCGACGTCTGGAGATTGGGGAGCGCCTCTCCTTTACAACCAGATCTGGGGTGAGGCGGCTTCTGCCGGACACCAAATCACTCTGGAGAACGGGAGCTTCTACCTGGCCGCCTGCCGAGGTGAGGAACGCCTCTGCTGCCCTGCAATAGTCTAGGAGACAGGAGGCCTCTGCCGACCCGCTTCATCTGGGGGTGAAGGCGCACGTCTGCCCAGCCGTAGATCTGGGAGGTGAGGGTGCCACTTTGCCGACCAGCCCAGTCTGGGAGGTGAGGGAGGCGGCTTCTGGCGACCAGGCATCATCTGGGATGAGGAGGCCTCTGCCCAGGCCACCCATTTTTTTCTGAGAGGGACAGGCGCCTCTGCCCGGCCATCTCTGAGAGGTGAGGGGCGCCATACTTGGCCACCCACCGTCTGGGATGTGAGACTCCTCTGTGGCCTGTCGTCTGGGAGGTGAGGCCTCTGCCCGGGCCACCACAGGTCCTGGGAGGTGTGGAGCACCCTCGGCCCGACCACCATCATCTGGGAGGTGAGGAGGGCCTCTGCCGCGACCACCCATGTGCAGGGAGGTGAGGAGAGCCTCTGCCGCAGGACACCCACCGACTGGGTGTGAGAACACCCTATACCTGGCTGTCTGGGAGGTGGGAGGGCCTCTGGGTCACCCACATCTGTGAAGTGTGGAGGCGCCTCTGCCGCACGACCGCGCGACCTGGAGGAGGAGGCCTCTGCCCGACCTCCCAGCTGTCACAGGAAGTGGGGAGGCGCCTCTGCCTGGCCACCCACCCGTCTGAGGGTGAGGGAGGCGCGCTCCGGGCGACCACCCTGCCGTCTGGGGTGAGGGGGTGCCCTCTGCCACAGCCACTTAACGTCTGGGATGGAGACCCTCTGTGAGACCACCTGGGTGAGGGAGACTGACCCGATGACAATAAGATCTGGGAGGTGGGAACGCCTCTGCCGACCACCATCCTCTGGGAGGTGGGAGGGCCTCTACTGGGACTTCCCTGGGGGAAGTGAGGATAGTCTCTGCCTGTCCACCCATGGTCTGGGAGGTGAGGGGTAGCCTCTGCTTGACCTCCAACGTCCTGTAACTATGGGGTGAGGACTGACCTCAATGCTCCTGCTATCTGGAAGCCTCTGCCAGACCGCAAGCGTCCTGGAAGGTGAGGGGCCGAGCCTGTCCGGTCACCCCATGGTCTGGGATGTGAGTGCACCGCCTCTGCCCGACCACCCATTTTCTGGGAGGTGAAGGGGTCCTCACTTGACACCCATCGTCCTGGGATGTGAGGGAGTGCCTCTGCCTGGCCACCCCATCACAGGAATTGAGGCGCCCTTGCCCCTTGCGCCCGATCTGGGAGGTGAGGAGTGCCACTGACAGGCCCATCATCATCTGGGATCTGAGGAGCGCCTCTACCTGGCCACCCATGGTCTGGGACGTGAGGGAGGCATACTCTGCCTGGCCGCAACGTCCTGGAGGTGAGTAGCCTCTGCTGACTTGGGTCTGGGAGGTGGAAGGCCTTCTGGAGCCACCCATCGTCTGGGTGAGGAGAGCCTCTGCCTGGCCATAGTCTGGGTGAGGCAGCCTCTGCCAGACCCAAATGCACCATCTGATCTGAGGGGCGCCTCACCCGGCCGCCCAGTCTGGGAGGTGGGAGCACACCTCTACCAGGCCCTGTCGTCTGGGTGGGGCGGTGAGGGGGCTCCCTGCCAGTCACCACCATCTACTTGGTGAGGCTTGTGCATGCACCGCCCATCAGATCCTGGGGAGGTGAGGAGAAGCCTCTGCCAGCCTAACATCTGGGAGTGAGGAGAGCCTCTGCCCACGGCAGCCGATCTGGGAGTGAAGGGCTTTCTGCAGAACCCGCGATCATCTGGGAGGTGAGGAGAGCCTCCATGCAGCCACCCATGCGTCTGGGGGGTGAGGGCGCCTCTGCCAGCAATCACCTTCTGGGATCGAGGAGCGCTTCCTGACCGGCCCACTTGATCACAGGGGTGAGGAGCACCTCTGCCCAGCCACCCAGATCTGGGAGGCTGAGGGGGTCTCTGCCCGAGGCCACCTATATGGGGTGAGAGGTGGGCCTCTGCCCGACCACTGACGTCCCCAGGAGGTGAGGAGGCCTCTGCCTGGACACCAACACATCTGGGAAGGGGAGGAGCCCCTCTGCCAGACCACACCCACCTTGCTGGGGTGGGAGACTCCCAGCCCCACGACCAACCATGCGTGTGGGAGGTGAGGGAGTGCCTCTGCCATTACCCATCCTCAGGGGCTGAGAGCCTCACTTGACCACCCATGGAGTCTGGGAAGTGAGGAGGGCCTCTGCTCGGCCGCCGCGTCTGGGAAATGAGCGCCTCTGTGGGTCACCGTGTCTGGGAAGTGAGGAGGGCGTCTGCCCGACCAATCCAGTCTGGGAGGTGAGGAGCGCCGTCCGGCCACCCAATCTCTGGGGGGGAGGTGAGGGCGCCTCTGCCCGTACCGATGGAGTCTGGGAGGTGAGGAGGCGCCTCTGCACGGCCACTTCTGGGGTGATGAGCACCTCTGCCGGGCCACCCATTCTCTGGTGAGATCCCTCTGCCCAGCCACACCGTCTGGGACTGAGGGAGGCCTTGTAACCACCCACTATCTGGGACATAGAGCTCTGCCTGCCCGCAGCCTTCTGGAAGGTGGGAGGGCCTCTGTCAAACCACCCGATGGGTCTGGGAGGTGAAAGAGTCCTCTGCCCGACCACCCGTAAGATCTGTGGTGGGAGGAGGCGCCTCTGCCTGGCCACCCACTGTCTGGGAGGTGAGGAGGCCTCTGCCACAATACACCCATAATCCGGAAGGGAGGGTGAGGAGGGAGACAGCACTCTGCACGGCTTTACCAGTGCCTGGGAGGTGAGGGAAATCCTCTGCCCGGGACACCCAGCTTCTACAGGGAGGTGAGGAGTTACTCTACCTGTCCATCCCATCATCTGGAAGGAGGTGAGGGCCTCTGCCAGTGCACTTGACTGGAGTGAGGATAAACCTCTACCAGTGCACCAATAAGATCTGGGACATGGGAGCGCCACTGCCGTCCATGTGGGCAGGTCTGGGAAGTGAGGGCTTCTGCCTCACCCATGCGTCTGGGAAGTGTTGGGCGCCTCTGCCCAGCAGCACCGCCCATGGAGGTGAGGGCGCCTCTGCCCGACCACCCGTCTGGGAGGTGAAGAAGAGCCTCTGCCCGGCCACCCATCGTCTGGGAAGTGAGGAGGGCCTCTGCACGGCCGCCCATGGTCTGGGAGGTGAGGAGAGCATCTGCCCTGCCACCCATCGTCTGGGAGGTGAGGGGCGCCTCTGCCCGGCCACCCATCGTCTGGGAGGTGAGGAGCGCCTCTGCCCGGCCAACCATCGTCTGGGAGGTGAGGAGCGCCTCTGCCCGGCCACCCATCGTCTGGGAGGTGAGGGAGTGCCTCTGCCCGACCACCCATCGTCTGGGAGGTGAGGAGGCCTCTGCCCGGCCAACCATGCGTCTGGGAGGTGAGGGAGGCGCCTCTGCCCGGCCAACCATCATCTGGGAAGTGAGGAGTGCCTCTGCCCGGCCAACCATCATCTGGGGAGGTGAGGAGTGCCTCTGCCCGACCACTTAGCGATCTGGGAGGTGAGGAGGGCCAGCCCATCACCCACTATCTGGGGCGTTAGAAGACTCTGCCCGGCCACCAACCTTCTGGAAGGTGAGGAGAGCCTCTGCCCGGCCAACCATCGTCTGGGAGGTGAGGAGAGCCTCTGCCCGGCCAACCATGGTCTGGGAGGTGAGGAGTGCCTCTGCCCGGCCACCCATCGTCTGGGAAGTGAGGAGCGCCTCTGCCCGGCCACACATCATCTGGGGAGGGTGAGGTGCCTCTGCCCGGCCAATCACCTTCTGGGATCTGAGGAGCGCATACTCTACCTGGCCACCCATCGTCTGGGACGTTAGGAGTGCCTCTGCCCGGCCACCCAACCTCCTGGAAGTGAGGAGGGCCTCTGCCTGTCATCCAGATCTGGGAGGTGAGGGAGTGCCTCTGCCCGACCACCCATGGTCTGGGAGGTGAGGGCGCCTCTGCCCGGCCAACCATCATCTGGGGAGGTGAGGAGAGCCTCTGCCCGGCCAATCACCTTCTGGGATCTGAGGGAAGCCTCTACCTGGCCACCCATGGAGTCTGGGGCGTTGGGGTGCCTCTGCCCGGCCACCAACCTTCTGGAGGTGAGGAGAGCCTCTGCCCGGCTGCCCGATCTGGGAGGTGAGGAGAGCCTCTGCCCGGCCACCCATGCGTCTGGGAGGTGAGGAGAGCCTCTGCCAGCCACCCATCGTCTGGGAGGTGAGGAGAGCCTCTGCCCGGCCACCCAACGACTGGGAAGTGAGGAGTGCCTCTGCCCGGCCAACCACTTCTGGGAAGTGAGGAGTGCCTCTGCCTGGCCACCCATTCGTCTGGGAAGTGAGGAGGGCCTCTGCCGGGACACCCACCTTCTGGGAAGTGAGGAGCGAAGCAGCCGACCCACACCGTCTGGGAAGTGAGGAGAGCCTCTGCCCGCCACTCAAACTCTGGGAAGGGAGGAGGAGCGCCTCTGCCCGGCCACCCCATCTGGGAAGTGAGGAGCGCCTCTGCCCGGCCGCCCCTCTGGGAAGTGAGGAGTGCCTCTGCCCGGCCAACCATGCGTCTGGGAAGTGAGGCCTCTGCATGGCCACACCATTTGGCATTTGAGAGGCGCTCACCGCCCGATCTGGGAGGTGAGGAGTGCCTCTGCCCGGCCACCCATCATCTGGGAGGTGAGGAGGGCCTCTGCCCGGCCAACCATCGTCTGGGAGGTGGGGAGCGCCTCTGCCCGGCCACCCATCGTCTGGGAAGTGAGGAGCGCCTCTGCCCGGCCACCCATCGTCTGGGAAGTGAGGAGTGCCTCTGCCCGGCCAACCATCGTCTGGGAGGTGAGGCGCCTCTGCATGGCCACACCATTTGGCATTTGAGGGAGGCGCCTCTGCCCGGCCAACCATCGTCTGGGAGGTGAGGGCGCCTCTGCCCAGCCCCCCATCGTCTGGGAGGTGGGAGGGCCTCTGCCCGGCCAACCATCGTCTGGGAAGTGAGGAGTGCCTCTGCCCGGCCACCCATCCTCTGGGAAGTGAGGATCCCTCTGCCCGGCCACCCAACGTCTGGGAGGTGAGGAGGGCCTTAGCCCGGCCACCCACTATCTGGGACGTGAGAGGCGCCTCTGCCTGCCCACCAACCTTCTGGAAGGTGAGGAGGGCCTCTGTCCGGCCACCCATCGTCTGGGAGGTGAAGAGTCCTCTGCCCGACCACCCATCGTCTGGGAAGTGAGGAGCGCCTCTGCCCGGCCACCCATCGTCTGGGAAGTGAGGAGCGCCTCTACCTGTCCATCCATCGTCTGGGAAGTGAGGGAGGGGCCTCTGCCCGGCCAACCATCGTCTGGGAAGTGAGGGCGCCTCTGCCTGGCCATCCCGTCTGGGAAGTGAGGAGAGCCTCTGCCCAGCCACCCATCGTCTGGGAAGTGAGGAGCGCCTCTGCCCGGCCAACCATCGTCTGGGAGGTGAGGAGTGCCTCTGCCCGGCCAACCATCCTCTGGGAAGTGAGGATCCCTCTGCCCGGCCACCCAAAGTCTGGGAGAAGAGGAGGGCCTCAGCCTGGCCATCAACTATCTGGGACGTGAGAGGCGCCTCTGCCCGGCCTCCAAACTTCTGGAAGGTGAGGAGGGCCTCTGTCCGGCCACCCATCGTCTGGGAGGTGAAGAGTCCTCTGCCCGACCACCCCATCGTCTGGGAAGTGAGGAGCGCCTCTGCCCGGCCACCCATCGTCTGGGAAGTGAGGAGGCCTCTGCCCGGCCACCCCGTCTGGGAGATGAGGAGCGCCTCTGCCCGGCCACCCATCGTCTGGGAGTTGAGGACAGCCTCAGCCAGGCCACCCATCTTCTGGGAGGTGAGGAGAGCCTCTGCCCGGCCACCCATTGTCTGGGATGTGAGGAGCGCCTCTGCCCGGCCTCCCAACGTCTGGGAAGTGAGGATCCCTCTGCCCGGCCACCCATCTTCTGGGAGGTGAAGAGTCCTCTGCCCGACCACCCATCGTCTGGGAAGGGAGGAGCGCCTCTGCCCGCCCACCACATCTGGGAATTGAGGGGCGCCCTTGCCCATCCGCCCCGTCTGGGGGAATGAGGAGTGCCTCGCCGGCCACCCTATATATGGGGTGAAAGGCCACTGCCCGGCCACCCAACGTCCTGGAAGTGAGGAGCGCCTCTGCCCGGCCAACCCAATGTCCGGGAAGTGAGGAGCGCCTCTGCCCGGCTGCCCATCTTCTGGGACGTGAGGCGCCACTGCCCGGCCATCACCATCTGGGATCTGAGGCGCCTCTACCCGGCCACCCATCGTATGGGAGGTGAGAGGCCTCTGCCCGGCCACCCATCGTCTGGGAGGTGAGGCGCCTCTGCCCGGCCAATCACCTTCTGGGATCTGAGGAGCGCTTCTCCCGGCCGCCCCGTCTGGGAGTTGAGGAGCACCTCTGCCCAGCCAGCCATCGTCTGTGAAGTGAGGAGAACCTCTGCCCGGCCACCCAACGACTGGGAGGTGAGGAGGGCCTCAGCCCGGCCAACCATCGTCTGGGAAGTGAGGAGTGCCTCTGCCCGGCCACCCATGCGTCTGGGAAGTGAGGAGCGCCTCTGCCCGACCCAGCCATTGTCTGGGAAATGAGGGATTGCCTCTGCCAGGCCACCCATCGTCTGGGAGGTGAGGAGCGCCTCTGCCCGGCCACCCATCGTCTGGGAGGTGAGGAGCGCCTCTGCCAGGCCACCCATCCTCTGGGAAGTGAGGAGAGCCTCTGCCCGGACACCCACCCTCTGGGAAGTGAGGAAAGCCTCTGCCTGGACACCCACCTTCTGGGAAGTGAGGAGAGCCTCTACCTGTCTTCCCATTGTCTGGGAAGTGAGGAGTGCCTCTGCCCGGCCACCCATCATCTGGGAAGTGAGGAGCGCCTCTGCCCGGCCGCCTTGTCTGGGAAGTGAGGAGCGCCTCTGCCCGGCCCCTCATCGTCTGGGAATTGAGGAAGGGCCTCTGCCCGGCCACCAGCGTGGGGAAGTGACGAGGGCCATGGCCCACCCAATCTCTGGGAAGTGAGGGCCTCTGCCCGACCACCCATGGAGTCTGGGAGGTGAGGAGGCGCCTCTGCCCGGCCATCCCGTCTGGGAAGTGAGGAGCACTTCTGCCCGACCACCCATCGTCTGGGAGGTGAGGAGCACCTCTGCCCGGCCACCCATAATCGGGGAAGTGAGGAGGAGGGCCTCTGCACGGCTACCAATTCCCTGGGAGGTGAGGAAAGTCTCTGCCCGGACACGCAACTTCTGGGAAGTGAGGAGCGCATCTACCTGTCATCCATCGTCTGGGAAGTGAGGAGGGCCTCTGCCCGACCACCCATCTTCTGGGAAGTGAGGAGCGCCTCTGCCCGGCAACCCATCGTCTGGGAGGTGAGGAGCGCCTCTGCCAGACCAACCATGGTCCGTGAAGTGAGGAGAGCCTCTGCCCGGCCACCCAACGTCTGGGAAGTGAGGAGTGCCTCTGCACGGCCGCCCCGTCTGGGAGGTGAGGAGCACCTCTGCCCGGCCACCCACCCTCTGGGAGGTGAGGGAGAGCCTCCGCCCGACCACCCATCGTCTGGGAAGTGAGGTGCCTCTGCCTGGCCACCCATCCTCTGGGAGGTGAGGAGGGCCTCTGCCCGGACACCCAACATCTGGGAGTGAGGAGGGGCCTCAGCCCACGACCACCCACTATCTGGGACATGAGATGCTTCTGCCCGACCACCCATCGTCTGGGAGTGAGGAGGGCCTCTGCCGGCCACCCATCGTCTGGGAGGTGAGGAGGGCCTCTGCCCGGCAACCCATCGCCTGGGAGGTGAGGAGGGCCTCTGCCAGGCCGCCCATCGTCTGGGAAGTGAGGAGGGCCTCTGCCCGACCACCCATCGTCTGGGAGGTGAGGAGAGCCTCTGCCCGGCCACCCATCGTCTGGGAAGTGAGGAGGCGCCTCTGCAATAATCACCTTCTGGGATCTGAGGAGGCGCCTCTGCCCGGCCACCCCATCTGGGAGTGAGGAGCACCTCTACCCGACCCGCAGAAGACTGGGAGGTGAGGAGGGCCTCAGCCCGGCCACCCATGCGTCTGGGATGTGAGGACCCGGCGTCTGCCCAGCCACCCATTTTTTTCTGGGAGGTGAAGAGTGCCTCTGCCCGGCCACCCATCGTCTGGGAGGTGAGGAGAGCCTCTGCCCGACCACCCCGTCTGGGAAGTGAGGAGCCCTCTGCCCGACCACCCATCGTCTGGGAGGTGAGGAGAGCCTCTGCTTGACCACCAACTATCTGGGAAGTGAGGAGTGCCTCTGCCCGGCCACACACCGTCTGGGAAGTGAGGAGCGCCTCTGCCAGGCCACCCATCGTCTGGGAAGTGAGGAGCGCCTCTGCCCGGCCACCCATCGTCTGGGAAGTGAGGAGCGCCTCTGCCCGGCCACCCACCGTCTGGGACGTGAGGAGGGGCCTCAGCCCGGCCACCCCATCTGGGACGTGAGGGCGCCTCTGCCCGGCCGCCAACCTTTTGGAAGTTGAAGAGGGCCTCTGCCCGGCCACCCATGCGTCTGGGAAGTGAGGAGTGCCTCTGCCCGGCCACCCATCTGGGAAGTGAGAGCACCTCTGTCGGCAGCCCAGCAGAGGAGTGAGGAGGCCTCTGCCCGGCCACCCATCGTCTGGGAAGTGAGGAGAGCCTCTGCCCGGCCACCCACTATCTGGGACGTGAGAGGCGCCTCTGCCCGGCCACCAACCTTCTGGAAGGTGAGGAGGGCCTCTGTCCGGCCACCCATCGTCTGGGAGGTGAAGAGAGCCTCTGCCCGGCCACCCCGTCTGGGAAGTGAGAGGGCCTCTGCCCGGCCACCCATCGTCTGGGAGTGAGGAGGCCTCTGCCCGGCCACCCATGTCTGGGAAGTGAGGAGCGCCTCTGCCGGCCACCCGTCGTCTGGGAAGTGAGGAGCGCCTCTGCACGGCCGCCCACTATCTGGGACGTGAAGAGTCCTCTGCCCGACCACCCATCGTCTGGGAAGTGAGGAGTGCCTCTGCCAGGCTACCCTGTGTCTGGGAACTGAGGAGGGCCTCTGCCTGGCCACCCATAATCCGGGAGATGAGGAGGGCCTCTGCACGGCTACCAATTGCCTGGGAGGTGAGGAACGCCTCTGCCCGGACAACCCAACTCGGGAGTGAGGAGCACCTCTACCTGTCCCCCCATCATCTGGGAAGTGAGGAGGGCCTCTGCCAGGCCGCCCATCGTCTGGGAGGTGAGGAGCGCCTCTGCCCGGCCACCCCATCTGGGAATTGAGGAGCGCCCTTGCCCAGCCCCCCGTCTGGGAAGTGAGGAGTGCCTCTGCCCGGCCACCCGTCTGGGAAGTGAGGAGAGCCTCTGCCCGGCCACCCATCGTCTGGGAGGTGAGGAGCGCCTCTGCCCGGCCACCCATCATCTGGGAAGTGAGGAGCGCCTCTGCCCGACCACCCATCATCTGGGAAGTGAGGAGCGCCTCTGCCTGGCCACCCATATCTGGGAAGTGATGGCGCCTCTGCCCGGCCACCAACCTTCTGGAAGGTGAGGAGGGCCTCTGCCCGGCCACCCATCGTCTGGGGGGGAAGTGAGGCGCCTCTGCCCGGCCACCCGTCTGGGAAGTGAGGCGCCTCTGCCCGGCCACCCATCGTCCCGGGAGGTGAGGAGCGCCTCTGCCCGTCCACCCATCTGGGAAATGAGGATCGCTTCTGCCCGGCCACCCATTGTCTGGGAGGTGAGGAGGGCCTCTGCCCGACCACCCATCGTCTGGGAGGTGAGGAGCACCTCTGCCCGGCCACCCATCGTCTGGGAGGTGAGGTGCCTCTGCCCATCATCTGGGAAGTGAGGTGCGCCCCTGTCCAGCCGCCCCGTCTGGGAAGTGAGGAGTGCCTCTGCCCGGCCACCCCAGTCTGGGAAGTGAGGAGCGCCTCTGCCCGGCCACCCCATCTGGGAAGTGAGGAGGCCTCTGCCCGGCCACCCAGTCTGGGAAGTGAGGAGCCTGCCCGCCACCCATCAGAGGAGCTGAGGAGAGCTTCTGCCCGGCCACCCCATCTTCTGGGAAGTGAGGCGCCTCTGCCTGGCCACCCCATCTGGGAAGTGAGGAGGGCCTCTGCCCGACCACCCATCTGGGAGGTGAGGTGCCTCTGCCCGGCCGCAAACGTCTGGAAGGTGAGGAGGGGCCTCGGTCAGTCACTTATGGTCTGGGATTTGAGGACGCCTCTGCCCGGCCACCCATTTTCTGGGAGGTGAGGGGCCTCTGCCCGGCCACCCACCGTCTGGGAAGTGAGGGAGCCTCTGCCCGGCCACCCATCGTCTGGGAGGTGAGGGAGCCTCTGCCCGGCCACCATCTGGGAAGTGAGGAGTGCCTCAGCCCGCCACCCATCATCTGGGAAGTGAGGCGCCTCTGCCCGCCACCCATCGCCTGGGAAGTGAGGGAGAGCCGGGCTCTGCCCGGCCACCCAACATCTGGGAAGTGAGGCGCCTCTGCCTGGCCACCCAAACTCTGGGAAGTGAGGGAGGCGCCTCTGCCCAGCCACCCAACGTCTGGGAAGTGAGGAGGCGCCTCTGCCGTACCACCCAGCGTCTGGGAAGTGAGGAGCACCTCTGCCCGGCCACCAACTATCTGGGAAGTGAGAGGCGACTCTGCCCGGCCACCAACCTTCTGGAAGGTGAGGAGGGCCTCGGCCCGGCCAACCATCCTCTGGGAAGTGAGGAGTGCCTCTGCCTGGCCAACCATCGTCTGGGAAGTGAGGAGCGCCTCTGCCTTACCACCCATCGTCTTGGAAGTGAGGAGCGTCAGTTCGGCCACCCATCGCCTGGGAGGTGAGGGAGCCTCTGCCCGGCCACCCATCGCCTGGGAGGTGAGGAGTGCCTCTGCCTGGCCAACCATCATCTGGGAAGTGAGGAGTGCCTCTGCCCGGCCACCCCGTCAGGGAAGGGAGGAGAGCCTCTGCCCGGCCACCCATCGCCTGGGAGGTGAGGAGCGCCTCTGCCTGGCCACCCATCGTCTGGGAAGTGAGGAGGGCCTCTGCCCGGCCACCCATCGTCTGGGAAGTGAGCATCATCTCTGCCAGGGCACCCCCTCTGGGAAGTGAGGAGTGCGTCTGCCCGGCCACCCATTGTCCGGGAGGTGAGGAGAGCCTCAGCCCGACCACCCATCGTCTGGGAAGTGAGGAGCGCCTCTGCCCGGCCACCCAAAGTCTGGGAGGTGAGGAGGGCCTCTGCCCGGCCACCCATCATCTGGGAAGTGAGGTGCGCTCTGCCCGGCCATCCAAAGTCTGGGAGGTGAGGAGGGCCTCTGCCCGGCCACCCCATCTGGGAATTGAGGAGCGCCCTTGCCCAGCCGCCCCGTCTGGGAAGTGAGGAGTGCCTCTGCGCGATTACCCATCATCTGGGAGGTGAGGGTACCTTCTCGCGACCACTTATGCGTCTGGGAGGTGAGGGGAGCCTCTGCCCGGCCACCCCATCTTCTGGGAGTTGAGGAGCGCCTCTGCCAGGCCCAACACCATCTGGGAACTGAGGGAGGCGCCTCTGCCCGGCCACCCCATCTGGGAAGTGATGAGCGCCTCTACCTGTCCACCCGTCGTCTGGGACGTGAGGGCCTCTGCCCGGCCACCCACCGTCTGGGAAGTGAGGGAGCCTCTGCCCAGCCGCCCGTCTGGGAAGTGAAGAACCTTTCGTGACCACCCATGGAGTCTGGGAGGTGAGGAGGGCCTCTGCCTGGCCACCCAACATCTGGGAAGTGAGGAGCACCTCTGCCCGGCCACCCAACATCTGGGAAGTGAGGAGCACCTCTGCCCGGCCACCCATCGTCTGGGAAGTGAGGGAGAGCCTCCGCCCGGCCACCCATCGTTCGGGAGGTGAGGAGCGCCTCTGCCCGCCACCCACCCTCTGGGAGGTGAGGAGAGCCTCTGCCTGGCCACCCACCGTCTGGGAGGTGAGGAGGGCCTCTGCCCGGCCACCCATCGCCTGGGAAGTGAGGAGAGCCTCTGCCCGCCACCCATCATCTGGGAGTGAGGAGGCCTCTGCCCAGCCACACCATCTGGGAAGTGAGGAGAGCCTCTGCCCGGCACCCATCATCTGGGAGGTGAGGAGAGCCACTGCCCGCCACCCACCATCTGGGAAGTGAGGTGCCTCTGCCCGGCCACCCATCGTCTGGGAGGTGAGGAGAGCCTCTGCCCGGCCACCCATCGTCTGGGAAGTGAGGGAGCCTCTGCCCGCCACCCCATCTGGGAAGTGAGGAGAGCCTCTGCCCGGCCACCCATCGTCTGGGAAGTGAGGAGTGCCTCTCTGCCCATTAAACAACGTCTGGGAAGTGAGGGAGCCTCTGCCCGGCCACCCATCGTCTGGGAAGTGAGGTGCCTCTGCCCGTCCCCTCCATGCGTCTGGGGTGAGGGATTGCCTCTGCCCGGCCTCCCAGCGGGAGGTGGGAGAGCCTCTGTAACCCTGTCGTCGGGGAGGTGAGGGCCCGGCTTGGCCGAACAACCATCATCTAGAAATGAGGCCCTTCTGCGGCCACCATCTGGGATTTGAGGGCGCCTCTGTCCCAGCAGCCCGATCTGGAAGTGTGGGAGGTGCCTCTGCCCGGCCACCCTATGGGAGTGAAGGGCTCTGCCCGGCCACGCATCGACGCGGAGGTCAGGAGAGCCTGTGCCCGACCTCCCTTGGTCTGGGAATTGAGGGGCGCCTCTGCCCGGCCACCCACCCTCTGGGAGGTGAGGAGCGCCTCGGGGCGACCACCCACCGTCTGGGAGGTGAGGAGGGCCTCTGCCTGGCCACCCAACATCTGGGAAGGGAGGAGCGCCTCTGCCAGACCACCCACCATCTGTGTGGTGAGGAGGGCCTTGGCCCAGCCAACCATCATCTGGGACGTGAGGAGTGCCTCTGCCCGGCCACCCGTCCTCCGGGAGGTGAGGAGAGCCTCTGCCCGGCCACCCATCATCTGGGAAGTGAGGAGGGAGCCTCTGCTTTCGGCCGCAGCGTCTGAGAGGAAATGGCCTCTGCGGCCACCATTGTGTCTGGGAAGTGAGGAGGCCTCTACCGTCCAATCCGTCTGGGAAGTGAGGAAGGCACCACGGCCCTGGCCACACAATCTCTGGGAGTGAGGGGCGCCTCTGCCGACCACCGTCGTCTAGGAAGTGAAGCGCCTCTGCATGCATTATCTTTTTTTTTTTTTTTATTTCTTTTTATTAATTTTTTGCACACAAAAACAATAAACATTTCCTAAAAATACATACAAACAAAAGATCATTATCAAACATATTAGGAAGGTTGCACATGGGAAGTACGAGGGAATAGAAATGGGGGTGGGAGTTAAAATAAATGAGAGAGGGACTTTATATGGATCAGTGATAACTAACAATCCTCTATTTGACAAAGAGGAGAAGGAAGAGGAAGAAAAGAAAGTGGGATAAAGGATCAGAAGGAGGAAAATAGAAAAAATTAGAGTATGACTCAGAGGGTAGACCTGTTTGTTGTCACTAAGGTTGGTTGGTTGGTTTGTCTGCTGCATTCTTCATGTTTCCTGGGATTGGCCAGACTGGTCTCCAGACTCCCAGCCAGTGATCAATCACCTGGCCCCAGGTGCCGGGACCCACAGGCGGTGAGCCACCACGTCCAGCCCCCACATTGCCTCCTGGCCTCAGGTGGTGAGACCTCCCAGGCCAGGCTGACCGAGACAGGGCAGCTCCCTCCTTCTTCCCAGACACGGGGCGGCCGGGCAGAGAGGCTCCTCACTTCCCAACCAGAGTGACCAGACAGGGGCGGCTCCTCACTTCTTCCAGACAGATGGATTGGCGGACAGGCTCCTCACTTCCCAGGCCAGCCCGGGCTGACGGAGGAGCTCCTCCTCCCAGACGGGACAGGAGCGGGCAGTAAAGCCTCCCTCACTTCTTCAGACAAGGCGGCCCGGGCAGAGGCGCTCCTCACTTCTCCCAGGCCAGACTGACCGCCCCACCATCTTTGGGGTGAGAACTCTGCCCATGCAGTATCCTCTGGAGAGTGAGGATCAATCTGCCCGGCCACCCAACATCCCACAGGAAGTGAGGAGGGCCTCCCAGCCCGTCCGCCCACTATCACAGGGCGTGAGAGCCTCTGCCCGGCCTCATGAAACTTCTGGAAGCTGAGGAGGGCCTGTGTCCAGCCACCCATGGAATCTGGGGTGAAGAGTCACCCACGACCACCCCGTCTGGAGTGAGGTCCTTCTGCCCGTTCGCCCACCATCCTGAAGTGACAGGCGCCTGGCCAGCCACCCCGTCTGGGAGGTGGGCGCCTCTGCCCGGCGACCATTATCAGGGAAGTGAGGAGGGCCTCTCCCGACCACCCACATGGGAGTAGGCATGTCTGGCGGGGCACCCTCTGGGAGGTGAGTGCGTCTGCCCGGCCACCCATTGTCTGGGAGGTGAGAGGAGCCTCAGCCCGACCACCCATCGTCTGGGAAGAGGGAGGGTCCCTCTGCCCGGCAGGCCCAGCTATGCTGAGTGAGGGGCGCCTCTGCCCTGCCACCCAACGTCTGGGAGGTGAGGGAGAGCCTCAGCCCAGCCACCCACTACCTGGGACGTTAGAGGAGCCTCTGCCCGGCCACCAAACGTCTGGAACGTGAGGAGAGCCACGGTCCGGTCACCCATCGTCTGGGATGTGAGGACCGCCTCTGCTCGGCCACCCATTTTCTGGGAGGTGAAGAAGTCCTCTGCCCGACACCCATGCGTCTGTAAGGTAGAGGCGCCTCTGCCCGGCCACCCCATCTGGGGTGGGGAGGCGCCGTTGCTTAGCCGCCCGATCACAGGAAGTGAGGTGCACTCTGCCCGGCAACCCTATATATGGGGAGTGAGGGCCTGCCCAGCCACAACTTCCTGGGTGAGGAGCGCCTCTCCCGGCAGCCGGTCTGGGAAGTGAGGGCAGCCTGGGCGACTACCCATGCGTCTGGGAGGTGAGGATAGCCTCTGCCCGGCCACCCATTGTCTGGGGGGGGGGGAGGTGAGGCGCCTCTGCTTAGGCCCCATAACCATCTGGGATCTGAGGAAGCCTCTGCCCATCAGCCCGTCTGGAAGTGAGGAGCGCCTCTACAGCCACCCATGCGTGGGGGACGTGGTAGCGCCTCTAACTGCACCCATCGTGCCCAGAGTGAGGAGCGCCTCTGCCCGGCCCACACACCATCTGGAAGAAGTGAGGGGCGCCTCTGCCCGGCCCCTTCTGTAGAGTGAACAGCCCTTCTGCGACCACCCATCGTCTGGGAGGTGAGGAGAGCCTCTGCCCGGCCACTTATCGTCTGGGAGGTGAGGCGCCTCTGCTTGACCCAATCACCTTCTTGGATCACGGGGAGGCGCTTCGCCCGGCGCCCAGTCTGTGAGGTGAGGGCTCCAGCCCCTGCCCGACCCGCCCATCGTCTGGGAAGTGAGCTCCTCTTCCCACGGCCACTAGCGACTGGGAGGTGAGGAGGGCCTCATACGATAGCTCATCGTCTGGGAAGTGAGGAGTGCCTCTGCCCGGCCAGCCATGGGTCTGGAAGTGAGGAGTGCCTCTGCCCAGCCACCCATCCTCCGGGAGGTGAGGCGAGCCTCTGCCCGGCCCCATCATCACAGAATTTAGGAGCTCCTCTGCTTTCGGCTGCCCGTCTGGGAAGGGTTGAGAAGCGCCTCTGCCGGTGGCCCATCTGGTGGGTGAAAGCGCCTCTGTGGGGCCGCCCAGATCTGGGAAGTGAGGAGGCCTGCCGGCCACCCACAGTCTGGGAGGTGGTGCACTCTGCCAGGCCACCCATGCGTCCGAGATGTGAGGGCGACTCTGCCGGCCACCCCTTCTGGGAAGTGAGGAGGCGCTTCAGCCCGGCCACACACACTGTCTGGGAAGTGAGGGAAAGCCTCAGCTAGAGCCACCCTCTCTGGGAAGTGAGGGCGCCTCTGCCATCACCCACCTTCCTGGGGAAGTGAGGAGACCTCTGCCGAGCCACACACCCGTCTGGGAAGTGAGGAGCGCCTCTACCGGTCTTCCCATGCGTCTGGGAAGTGAGGCGTGCCTCTGCCAGCCACCAAACTCTGGGAAGTGAGGAGGGCCTCTGCCCGACCACCCAATATGAGGAAGTGAGTAGCGTCTTTGACCGCCCGCCCCGTCGCTGGGAAGTGAGGAGCGCCTCTGCCCGGCCCCTCATTGTCTGGGAAGTGAGGGGTGCCTCTGCCAGCCACCTAACTTCCGGAGGTGGGAGGAAGGCCTCTGCCCGCTCACCCATCTGGGAGGTGAGTAAGCGTCTCTGTCGGCCGCCCGTCTGGGAAGTGAGGAGTGCCACTGCCCGGCCCCCTCATGGAATCTGGGAGTGAGTGCCTCCTGTCCTGGCCCACTCAACTTCCGGAGGTGGGGAAACTCTGCCAGTACCACATGCGTCCATTGAGGTGGTAGCACTTTCACCCGAACACCCTTCGTCTCTGGGAAGTGAGGAGCGCCTCTGCAAGGCCACCACCATCTGGGATTTGAGGAGTGCCTCTGTCCAGCCCCATCACCGGGTGAGGTGCCTCTGCCAGGCCACCTATATGGGAGGTGAAGGGGCCTCTGCCCGGCCACACCCAACCCCGTCTGGGAAGTGAGGAGGGCCTCTGCCCGACGCCAGAATCACAGAGGTGGGAGGCTTCAGGCTGACAACTTATCTGATAGGTGAGGGAGGCCCCTCTGCCCGGCCAGCCATGGAATCACGGGAGGTGAGGCCTGCGGCCTCTGAACCATCAACTGGGAAGTGAGGAGCACCTCACCCGACCACCCCACATCTGTGGCCAAGTGTGGAAGCGCCTCAGCCAGACCCGCATAGACAGGGGAGGTGAGGAGCCGCTACCGACCTCCCATGGCCTGGGAAGTGAGGGCGCCTCCTGCCTGGCCACCCCATCTGGGAGTGAGGAGAGCCTTGGGCCGATCCACCCTGCGTCTGGGGTGAGGAGGGCCTCTGTGTGGCCACCCAACATCTAGGAATTGAGGAGCACTTCTGCAAGACGACCCCTACAGGGTGAGGGAAGGCCTCGGCCAGCCAACCATCATCTGGGAAGTGAGGAGTGCCTCTGCCAGCCACCCATCCTCCGGGAGGTGAGGAGAGACTCTGCCCGACACCCATGCGTCTGGGAAGTGGGGAGGGCCTCTGCACCGGCCGCCACATCTGGGGAAATGAGAAAGCGCCTGTGACCACTTGTGTCTGCCCAATTGAGGAGGGCTCTGCCCGACCCAATCCGTCTGGGAGGTGAGGAGGCAGGCAGCCACCCAATCTCTGGGAAGTGAGGCCTTTGCGGCCACCCATTGTCTGGGAGGTGAGGAAGCCTCTGCACGGCAGCCCTGTCTGGTAGGTGAGGGAGCACCTCTGCCGAGCCACCCATCCTCTGGGAGAGTGAGGGATCCTCTGCCCGACCACCCAGTCTGGGAGATGAGGGAGGGCCTCAGCCCGTACCCACTATCTGGGGCGTGTGAGCCTCTGCCCGCCACCATCCTTCTGGAAGGTGAGGAGGGCCTCTGTCCACACCCATCTTCACAGGGAGGTGAGAAGGGAATCTCTGCCCGACCACCCATAGATCTGGGAAGTGAGGAGCTGCCCATTTTAGTGTCTGCTTGGGAGGTGACGAGAGCCTCTGCCTGACCACCCATAATCCGAGGGAGGTGAGGAGGCTTCTGCCGACCTGAGGTGCCTGGGAGGGTGAGGCAGCGTCTCCCCGGGACACCCAACCTGGGAGGTGGTGGCTCCTCAACCTACACCCACCATCTGGGAAGTGAGGAGTGCCTCTACCTGTCTTCCCATTATTTGGGAAGTGAGGAGCGCCTCTGCCTGGCCACACCGTCTGGGAGGCAGCCCAGGGTCCTGCGACGACCACCCAGTCTGGGAAGTGAGGAGCGCCACTTCCCGGCCACCCACCGTCTGGGAGGTGCCAGCGACACTGCCCGGCCACCCCATCTGAGGAGGGTGAGGGCCTCTGCCCGAAGACCCATTATCCAGGGAAGTGAGAGCCTCTGCTGGCCACTCCATATGGGAAGTGACATCATCTCCTGCCAGGGCACCCCTCTGCGGAAGTGAGAGTGCATCTGACCAGCCATATTGTCGGGAGGTGAAGGAGTGCCTCAGCCTGGCCACCATCTTCTGGGAAGAAAGGAGTTACTCTGCCCGGTCAACCCTTCTTTGAAGTGAGGAGCGCCTCTGCCCGGCCACCTGTCGGGGAAGTGAGGAGGCACCTCTGCCCGGCCGCCCCATCTGGGAGGTGAGGAGAGTTTCTGCCCGGCCACTTACATGCGTCTGGGAAGTGAGGCACCTGCCGGCCTCCCCCATCACAGAGGTGAGGGCGCCCTTGCCCAGCCACCCCGTCTGGGAAGTGAGGGGAGCCTCTGCCCGGCCACCCATCGTCTGGGAGTGATGAGTGCCTCTTCCAGGCCCAACACAATCTGGGATCTGAGGCGCCTCTGCCGACAGCTACATCTGGGAAGTGAGGAGCGCCTCTACCTGGCCACCCAACATCTGGACGTGAGGACCGCCTCTGCCCCGCCACCCAATGTCCTGGAAGTGAGGAGAGCCTCTGCCCGGCCGCCCCGTCTGGGAAGTGAAGAGCCCTTCTCTTGTGACCACCCATGGAGTCTGGGAGGTGAGGAGGAGCTGCATGGCCACCAATCGTCTGGGGGGCAGGAGAGCCTCTGCCCGGCACCAATCGTCTGGGAGGTGAGGCTCTCTGCCGACAATCTGTCTGGGATCGGAGGCGATTCTGCGGGCGCCCGTCTGGGAGGTGAGGAGCACACTCTGCCCGGCCACCATCGCCGGTGAAGTGAGGAGGCGCCTCTGCTCGGCCACCCAACGACTGGGTGAGGAGGGCCTCAGCCGACCAACTATCTGGGAATGGCGACTCTGCCCGGCCACCAAACTTTTTTTGGAAGGTGAGGAGGGGCCTCGGCCAGGCCAACCATGCGTCTGGGAGGTGGGGAGTGCTCTGCCCGTGCCCGTCTGGGAAGTGACAGGGGCCTGGGGTCCGACCACACCCAGTCTGGGGAGGTGAGGCCTCTTCCCAGCCACCACAGTCTGGGAAGTGGCTTCCCCTGCCCGTGCCCGTCTGGCAGGTGAGGGAGTGCCTCTGCCTGACGACCATTATCCAGGGAGTGAGGCCTCTGCCCTGCCACCCATCGTCTGGGAAGAGAGGAGAGCCTCTGCCCGTCCACCCCTTCTTTGAAGTGAGAAGCGCCTCTGCCCGGCCGCCCGTCTGGGAAGTGAGGAAGCGCCTCTGCCCGGCCGCCCCATCTGGGAGTTGAGGGAAACTTCTGCCGGCCACCCCATCTTCTGGGAAGTGAGGCGCCTCTGCCATACACAACATCTGGGAAGTGAGGCCTCAGCGGTTCCACCCTATCTGGGGCAGTGAGGCGCCTCTGCCTGGCCACCAACCGTCTGAAGGTGAGGAGGGCCTGGGGTCCGGTCTGTCGCCTGAAGTGTGGGCAGCCTATGCCCGGCCACCCATTTTTTCTGGGAGGTGAAAGTCCTCTGCCGACCACCCATCATCTGGGAAGTGAGGAGCGTTTCTGCCTGGCCACCCCATCTGAGGTGATTGGCATGCTTGCCCAGCCCGTCTGGGAAGTGAGTGTCTCTGCCCGATGCCTATATGGGAGTGAAGATGGCTGCTGTCCGTGCCATCCAACGTCCTCACTGGAAGAGAGGAGCGCCTCTGCACGGCAGTCTGGGAAGTGAGGAGCGCCTCTGCCAGCCACCCATCGTCTGGGACGTGAGGAGCGCCTCTTCCCGGCCACCCAACGTCCTGGAAGTGAGGAGCACCTCTGCCCGGCCGCCCCGTCTAAGAAGTGAAGAGCCCTTCTGCGCGACCACCCATCATCTGGGAGGTGAGGAGAGCCTCTCCTGGCCAACAAGCGTCTGGGAGGTGAGGAGCGCCTCTGCCCGGCCCATCACCTTCTGGGATCTGAGGAGCTCTTAGGCCCGGCCGCCCCTTCTGGGAGGTGAGGAGGCACCTCTGTGCTCATCGTCTGTGGTGAGCACCTCTGCCTGGCCACCCAATGACAGGAGGTGAGGAGGGCCTCAGCCACAGCCTCAGCTATCTGGGAAGTGATAGGCTCTGCTTGACGCAGCTTCTGGAAGGTGAGGAGGGTCTCGGCCAGACCAGCCATCGTCTGGGAAGTGAGTGCCTCTGCCCGGCCAGCCATCGTCTGGGAAGTGAGGTGCCTCTGCCCGGCCACCCATCCTCCGAGGGAGGTTGGGGAGCCTCTGCCCAGTCACCCGCTCGTTTGGGAGGAGGACCGCCTCTGCCCGGCCACCCATCATCTGGGAAGTGAGGAGCGCCTCAGCCGCCCCGTCTGGGAAGGGAGGAGCGCCTCTGCCCGGTCGCCCCGTCTGGGGTGTGAAGTGCGCCTCTCTCCGGCTGCCCTGTCTGGGAAGAGAGGAGAGCCTCTGCCCGGCCACCCAATGGCGCTGACGGGGCAGAGGCGCTCCCCTCACCTCCCAGATGGTGGTGGGTGGCGGGCAGGCTCCTCACCTCCCAGGCTGATGGGTGGCCGGGCAGGAGGGCCCTCCTCACCTCCCAGGCGATGGGTGGCGGGCGAGTGGCTCCTCACTTCCCATCAGACTGGGTGGCCGTTCAGAGGCGCTCCTCCCTTCCTCTCAGACGGGGCGGCTGGGCATAGGCGCTCCTCACCTCCTGGACGATGGGTGGATGGGCAGAGGTGCTTCTCACAGACAGGATGGCTTGAGGGCAGAGGTGCTCACTTCCCAGAAGGTGGGTGGCCGAGCAGGGGTGCTCTTCACTTCCCACAGCGAGGGTGGCCCAGGCAAAGGTGCTCCTCACTTGCCAGGTGATGTGGCGGGCAGGCGCTCCTCACTTCCCAAGCCAGTGGGATAGGCAGAGGCTCCTCACTACCCAGAGCAGTGGGTGGACAGGCAGAGGCTCTCCTCACTTCCCAGACGGTGGGTGGTGGGGCAGAGGTGCTCTCACTTCCAGAGTGTGTGGGTGGCGAACAGGAGGTGCTCTCACTTCCCAGGCGAGGTGGGCGGGCAGAGGCACTCCTTGCGCCTTCTTCCGGATGGGGTGGCTGGACATAAAGGCACTCTCACTTCTGGTGGGGCAGTTGGGCAGAGGCCCACCCTCACCTCCCAGACGATGGGTGGCCCAGCAGAAGCGCTCCTCACATCCCAGGCAGGCTGACGGGCGGAGAAG
>JAKGGE010000015.1:0-36518 GCA_023748175.1 Hoolock leuconedys
GGGCAGAGGCGCTCCCCTCACCTCCCAGATGGTGGTGGGTGGCGGGCAGGCTCCTCACCTCCCAGGCGATGGGTGGCGGGCGAGTGGCTCCTCATTTCCCACACGATGGGTGGCCCGGCAGCTTTGCTCCTCACCTCCCAGGCAGGTGGCCAGACGGAGGCCCTCCTCACTTCTTCCCGGACTTGGTGGCCGGGCAGAGGCGCTCCTCACTTCTTATCAGACTGGGTGGCCGTTCAGAGGCGCTCCTCCCTTCCTCTCAGACGGGGCGGCTGGGCATAGGCGCTCCTCACCTCCTGGACGATGGGTGTGGATGGGCAGAGGTGCTTCTCACAGACAGGATGGCTTGAGGGCAGAGGTGCTCACTTCCCAGAAGGTGGGTGGCCGAGCAGGGGTGCTCTTCACTTCCCACAGCGAGGGTGGCCCAGGCAAAGGTGCTCCTCACTTGCCAGGTGATGTGGCGGGCAGGCGCTCCTCACTTCCCAAGCCAGTGGGATAGGCAGAGGCTCCTCACTTCCCAGGCAGTGGGTGGACAGGCAGAGGCTCTCCTCACTTCCCAGACGGTGGGTGGTGGGGCAGAGGTGCTCTCACTTCCAGAGTGTGTGGGTGGCGAACAGGAGGTGCTCTCACTTCCCAGGCGAGGTGGGCGGGCAGAGGCACTCCTTGCGCCTTCTTCCGGATGGGGTGGCTGGACATAGGCACTTCTCACTTCCTCCCTGGTGGGGCGGTTGGGCAGAGGCCCACCTCACCTCCCAGGCGATGGGTGGCCCAGCAGAGGCGTTCCTCACATCCCAGACGGGGCGGCCGGGCGGAGGCGCTCCTCAGTTCCCAGATGGGATGGCCGGGCAGAGGCTATCCTCACTTCCCAGATGGGGCGGTCGGGCAGAGGAGCTCCTCACCTACCAGAGATGGGCGGCCAGGCAGAGGCGCTACTCACTTCCCAGACGATGGGTGGAAGGGCAGACTTGCTCCTCACCTCCCAGACGGGGTTGCCAGGCAGAGGAGCTCCTCACTTCCCAGGCAGGTGGGTGGTGGCGGGCAGGCTCCTCAATTCTTAGCAGGCAGGCTGACGTGCGGAGGCTCTCCTCACTTCTTCCCCAGGCGGGGTGGCGGTGGGGCTCTCCTCACCTCCCAGGCGTGGGTGGCCGGGCAGAGGCGCGCTACTCCTCACCTCCCAGGCGGTGACCCGAACCAGGCTCTTCCTTCCCAGATGGGTGCCTCCTCCATGGCGTGGGTGGTCAGACAGGCGTTCCTCACTTCCCCTCCTGGCCAGGTAGGACAGGATGGGCCTCTCAGCTGCTTCCGGACTGAGGTGCCGGGCAGGCTCCTCACTTCTTCCCAGGACAGGAAAGAGCAGAGCTCTCACTTCCCAGGCAGGCTGACTGAGCAGGAAAACTCGCACTTCTTCCCAGACGTGTTGGCGGGACAGAGGCCCTCCTCCCAGCCTCCCAGGCCAGGTTGGCGGGCAAGCCTCCCTCTCTTCCTCCCTGGCCAGGCGGCCGGGCAGATCGCGGCTCCCTCACCTCCCCAGATGATGGTGGCGGGAACCCGGGTCGCTCCTCACTTCCCAGACAGGATGGCGGGCAGAGGCAGCTCCTTACTTCCCAGGCGATGGATGGCCGGGCAGGCGGCTCCTCACTTCCCAGACGCAGGTGGTGCGGGCAGGCGATCCTCAATTCCCAGGCAGTGGTGGCCGGGCAGAGGGCCTCCCTCTTCCCAAGCGGGGCAGCTGGGCAGGCTCTCACCTGCTTGAGCCCGATTGGGTGGTCAGGGCAGGCCTCCCTCACTTCCCAGGCAGGCGGCGGGCAGAGGCGTCTCATTTCCTCCCAGGCCAGGCGGCGGGACGGCCTCCTCCTCGAGATGATGGTTGGATGGGCAGAGGCACTGGGCAGCCTCCCAGGCGATGGGTCACCGGGCAGGCTCCTCACCTCCCAGGTAGATGGGTGGGCAGGCAGGGGCAGCTCACTAGCTCCCCGGATGGGTGATGGTGGCGGGCAGGGGGCTCCTTACTTCCCTCATGCAGTTGTGGCGGGCAGAGGTGCTCCTCTTCACGGAAGGCGGAATGGCGGACGGAAGGTGCTCCTCACTTCCCAGGCAATTGGGTGGCGTGCAGAGGGATGCTCTTCACTTCCTGGCCAGTGACCGGGCAGGCTCTCACTTGCCCGAACTAGTTGGCCGGACAGGCTCCTCACTTCCCAAAAGGGAGTTAGACGGGGCAGAGGCGGCTCCTCACTTCCCAGGCAGATGGGTGGCCGGACAGGCTCTCCTCACTTCCCAGACTGATCAGGTGGTGAGGAAGAGGCGCTCCCTCAACTTCCCAGGTGTGGGAGGCAGACAGGCGCTCCTCACTACCCAGTGTCAGATTGGACAGGCAGAGGCACTCCTCATTTCTTCCCAGGCGGAGGCTGGCCCGGACATGGGTTCTCCTCACTTCCTCCGAGTAAGGGTGAAGACGGCTCACCACCTCCCAGGCCAGGTGGCCCTGGCCAGGCTCCTCACATCCCAGGCGGAAGCAGGGGCCTTCACTAAATTCAGATGGGACAGGAGTATCCTCACTTCCCAGATGGGCGGTCAAGACAGGCTCCTCACCCTACCACCAGAAGATGGGCGGGCGGGCTCCTCTTCCCAGACAGGATGGCGGGCAGGCATCCTCACTTCGAGGCGATGGGTGCAGCCGAGCAGGCTCCTCACTTCCCAGATGGGCGGCGGGTGAGGCGCTCCTCACTTCGAGACCCCGGATGGACAGAGGCTCCTCCGTCCCAGAGATGGGTGGCCAGGCATGGCTCCTCCTTCCCAGACAGGATGTGGGGCGGAGGCTCCCTCTTCCCAGGCAGGTAATTGTTGGCGACCCGGGGCTCTGCGTCACATCCGAGCAGGCGGCGGTTGGAGGAATAACATACCTCATGAGCCGATGGTGGCCGAGGGAGAGGCGCACCTCACCTCCCATCCTGATGGGTGTGAACTGAGTGCTCCTCATTTCGCGAATGATGGGTAGCCGAGCAGGCGTGCTCCTCATTACTGTCGTGGCTGACGGGAACGGGGAGGCTCCTCGCCTGAGCGGGTGGATGACCGGACAGGATCTTTCCTCCTCACTTCCCAGACGGTGTTGGATGGTGGGGCAGAGGCGCTCCTCGCTTCCGGATGATTGAATTGGCCGGGCAGGCTATCCTGTTAGATGGGCCGGACAGGAGGCACTTCTTCCTGGGCGGAACGGCTGTTGGGCTCTCCTCACATCTTCCCAGACTGGATGTGGCCGGGCAGGCTCCCTCCCTCCCAGAATGTGGCGGGCAGGAAACTCCCTCACTTCCCAGACAGGCGGCCCGAGGGAAGAACTCCTCGCCCTTCCCAGGCGGGATGGCGGCCAGAGCTTCCCAGACAGAAGCGGCCGGGCAGGGCGCTCCTCACTTCCCAGAGCCCAGGCGGCATGGCAGAGCTCTCTCACCTCCCAGGCAGAATGGTGGCGGGGCAGAAGTCACAGCCTCAGGCGAGGCGACCGGGCAGAGGCATTCCGCACTTCTACCACGGATTGGGGCAGCCAGGCAGAGGTGCTCCTCACTTCCTCCATGACGTGGCGAGCCGGGCAGGAGGCGCTCCTCACTTCCCACAGACAGTGGTTGGCTGGCCAGGCGGCAATCACATCGAGACAAGGGGCGAGGCTCCTCACCTCATAGGCGGAGTGGGTGGCGGAAGGCTCCTGCCTCCCAGACCCATGGTGGCCGGGCAGGAAGCTGCTCACTTCCCAGACAGTGGGTGGCCGGGCAGGGGCTCCTCACCTCCCAGCGGGGCGGCTGGGCAGGAGGCCCTCCTCACTTCGGACAGGGACGGCCCGGACTGGGGCCGCTCCTCACTTCCTCCATGGCCAGGCGGTCAGAGAGCTCTTTGCCTCCCAGGACGGTGGCTGGGCAGAGGCCTCCTCCTTCCCAGACAGGATGGCCGGGAAGGCTCCTCAGTTCCCAGGCGATGGTGGCGGGGCAGAATGGCTCCACACTTCCCAGACAGGATGGCGGGCAGAGTTCCTCACTTCCCAGGCGATGGGTGGCGAGACAGAGGCTCCTCACCTGCAGGCCAGGGGCCCCGGATGGTAGAGGCAATCCTCACTACTTCCAGGACGGGGCCGCCATGCAGAATCGCTCCTCATTTCCTCCCGGACGGGGCGGCCGGGCAGAGGACCCTCTCACTTCTTCCCGTACGGGGCTGCTGGGCAGAGGCTCTCCTCACTTCTTCCCTGATGGGGTGCCCGGGCAGAGGCGTTCCGCACATCTTCCCAGACGGGTTGGCCGGGAAGAGACGCTCCTCCCTTCCTCCCGGACGGGGTAGCCATGTGGCCGGGCAGGCTCACTTCCTCCCCTGGCGGGGAGGCGGGGAGAAGCTCCTCAACTCCCAGATGATGGATGCGGGCAGAGCTTCTCACTTCCCAGGCAGGCGGCAGAGCAGAGCTCCTCACCTCTCCCAGGCAGAGATGGTGGCGGGCAGAGGCGCTCCTCACCTCCCAGATGGGGCGGCCGGGCAGGGGCCACCTCATGCTTTCAGGACAGGGCTGACCCGGGCAGGTGGGCTCTCAGATTCCTCCATGGCCAGGGGCAGCGGTCTGGGGGTGCCTCCCAGGCGTGGGTGGCGGGCAGAGGCGCTCCTCTCTTCCCAGGCAGGATGGCCAGGCAGTAGCACCTCACTTCCCAGGCGATGGGTGGCGGGGCAGAATCGCACCTCAATTCCCCAGACTGGATGGCCGGGCAGGGGCACTCCTCACTTCCCAGACGGTCGGGTGGCTGGGCCAGGGCCCTCCTCAGAAATCCTCCCCAGGCGGAATTTGTTGGCTGGGCAGGCTCTTCACTTCCTCTGATGGGGCCGGGCAGAGGCGCTCCCAGGCAGATGGGGTGGCGAGACAGATTCAGCTCCTCACTTCCCAAGGATGGCGGGCAGGCTCCTCCAATTCCCAGAAGAGGCGGCCAGGCAGGGCGCTGCTCACTCCCAGACGAGTTGGCTGGGCAGAGGCTCTCCTCACTTCCTCCATGACGGGGCGGCCGGTCAGAGGCGCTCTTCACCTTGAACAATGGGTGGTGGGCAGGCTCCTCACTTCCCAGGCAGATGGGTGGTGGCGGCATGAGGCTCTCCTCACTTCCCAGGCAGGAGTTGGATGGTGGGGCCGGAGGCTCCTCTATTCCCAGACGGGACGGCCGTTCTGGGGAGCTCTCCTCACTTCCTCTCAGACAGGGGTGGCCGGGCGGGGCTCTCCTCACCTCCCAGGCAATTAGATTTGTGGGTGACCTCCTTCCCAGATGGGGATTGTGGGAAGAGGCGACTCCTCCTTCCCCAGTGGGATGGCGAGACAGGCACCTCACTTCCAGATGGGAGGCTGACCCGACAGAGCGGTCACTCACTTCCCAGATGGGGCTGACCGGGCAGAGCGCTCCTCACTTCCCAGGCAGTGACACGACAGAGTCATCTGACTATTGGTGGCTGGGCAGAGGCCGCTCCTGATTTCCTCCAGACTGGGTGGCAGGTGCAGAGCTCTCTCCACCTCCCAGTGATGTTGAGCCTCACTTCCCAGACCAGGCGGCCAGGAAGAGGCGCTCCTCTACTTCCCAGAAGGGATGTCCGGCAAGGGGTGCTCCTCACTTCCCAGCTGAGCGGCGGGCAGAAGCTACTCACTTCGAGGCAGGGAGGCGGGCAGGCTCCTCACTTCCCCAGGCTGAGTGACGGCAGAGCCTCCTCCTCCCAGATCAATGGTGGCGGGCAGGCTCTCACCTCCCGCAGGCTGGTGTAGGCCCTCCTCAGTTCTTCCCGGATGGTCGGCCGGGCAGGCTCCTCACTTCCCTCCCATGGCCAGGCGCGGTCAGGAAAACTCCGCACCTCCCAGACGATGGTTGGCCGGGCAGAAGCGCTCCTCTCTTCCCAGACAGGATGACGGGTGGCTCCCTCACTTCCCAGGCGATGGGTGGCCGGGCAGAATCGGCTCTCACTTCCCAGGCCGGATGGGGCAGGCGCTCCTCACTTCCCAGGCGATGGGTGGCTGGGCAGAGGCCCTCCTCACATCCTTCCAGGCCAGGGGTGTGGCAGGCAGGCTCTTCCTCCCTGATGGGGCGGCGGACAGAGCGGTCTCACCTCCCAGACGAAGGTGGACAGACAGATTCATGCTACTTCCCAAAGGATGGCGGGCAGGCTCCTCACTTCCCAGAAGGCTGACCCGGGCACAGGCGCTCCTCACTCCCAGATGGGGTTGCGGGCAGAGGCATCCTCACTTTTCAGACGATGGGTGGCCAGGCAGGCTCCTCATTTCCCAGGCGATGGGTGGCCAGGCAGACGCGCTCCTCTCACTTCTCCCAAGCAGGCGGCCAGCAGGCTCCTCCTTCCCAGAAGATGGGTGGCGGGCAGGGGCTCTCCTCACTTCCCGGACGATTGAATGGTGGGCTACTCACTTCCCAGACAGGTGACCGTTGCAGGGGCTCTCCTCAATTCCTCTCTCAGACAGGGTGGTGGGACGGGAGGCTCTCCTCACCTCCCAGGCGATGGGTGGCGGGGTGAGCCTCCTCACTTCCCAGGCAGGCGGCAGGAGGAAACCTCACTTCCCCGGTCGGGATGGCCGGACGGAGGCGCCTCTTCCCAGGCAGGCGGACGGAGGAGATCCTCACTTCCCGAGCAGGCGGCGGGCAGGCTCTCACTTCCCAGATGGGGCAGCACTGACAGGGCAGCTTCCACACCTCCAGGCTATTGTGGTGGCGGGCAGGCGCTCCTCACCTTGAGCCCGGGGTGGCAGACGGGCTCCTCACTTCCCAGGCCTTGATTGGTGGCGAGACGGTGGCTCCTCCATTCCCAAAGGAGCAGCCGGTGATGGTTCTCCTCACTTCCCAGGCGATTGGTGGCGGGAAGGCTCGTCAGGCTCCCAGGCCAGGCGGCCGGACGAGCCTCAGCTCCCAGATGAGTGGGTGCCCGGGCAGGAGTCGCTCCTCACTTCCCAGACAGGATGGCGGGCAGGCGTCTCCTTCCCAGGCGATGGGTGGATGGATGGGGCGTCCTCACTTCGGTGAGCGGGCAGGAAACAGCACCTCACATCCCAGCAGGCAGTGACGTTGCATGAGCCTCCTCACTTCCCAGGCGATGGTGGCGGGCAGAGGCACTCCCTCACTTCCCAAACAGGACAGCCCGGGCATGAAGCTCCTCACTTCCCAGGCGATGGGTGGCAGGGCACAGGCTCTCAGGCTGCTCAGTGGGTGGCCGGGCAGATGCATTCCTCATTTAACAGATGAGGGGGTAGCCAGGCGGCTCCTGCAGATGATGGGTGTCCGGGCAGGCTACCATTTCAAGACGATGGGTGGCCGGGCAGAAGCTCTCATTCCCCAGGCGATGGCAGACACAGGAGCTCCTCATTTCCCAGGCGATGGGTGGCGGGCGAGGCGCTCCCTCAGTTCCCAAGCGGGCTGACGGTGGTGGCACTCCTCACTTCCCAGATGATTGGTGGCCAGGCAGAGGTGCTCCTCATTTCCCAGACGAGGGGCGGCTGGGCAGAGGTGCCCCTCACCTCCCAGATAATGGGTGCCCGGGTAGAGGAGTCGCTCACTCACTTCCCAGACAGGATGGCCGGGCAGGCACTCCCTCACTTCCCAGAAACTGGGTGGATGGATAGAAGCGCTCCTCACTTCCCTAGACGAGGCGGCCGGGCAGAGGCGCTCCTCACTTCCCAGGCGAGGCGGCCGGGCAGCTCCACCTCTCTCCAGATGATGGGTGCCGGGCAGAGTCGCTCCTCACTTCCCGGAGCAGGATGGCGGGACAGAGGCCACCCTCACTTCCCAGGCGATGGGTGGCTGGATGAGGCGCTCCTCACTTCCCAGGCGAAGTGACGGGCAGGCTCTCACTTCCCAGACCGATGGTGGCCGGTGGCTCCTCACTTCCCAGACAGTGTGTGGCCGGGCAGAGGCACTCCTCATTTCCCAGAAGATGGGTGGCGGACGGCGCTCCTCACTTCCCAAATGGGGCAGCCGGGCTGAGAGCACCTCACTTCCCAGGCGGTGCGTTGTCCGGACATGGGCACTTCCTCACTTCCAAAACCGGGACAGCCAAGGCATAGGCACTCCTGCTTCTGAACTGATGGTGGCAGGGGCAGAAACCCTGCAGGAAAAGCTGGTTGGCCGAGGGCAGGGCGGCCCTCGCACCCCAGGCGTTGGTGGCTGGGCAGAGGCAGCCCTCATCTCCCCATCCCTGGGTGAACGGCGGGCAGGCATTCCTCATTCCCAGATGATGGGTGGCCGGGCAGAGGCGCTCCACACTACCCAGAGGATGGGTGTCCGGGCAGAGGCGCTACTCCTTTCCAAGACAATGGGTGGCCGGGCAGAGGTGCTCCTCATTTCCCAAGGCAGTGTGTGGCGGGCTGGAAATTTTGTTCCCTGACGATGGAACGGCGGCAGGCTCCTCATTTCCCAGGCGGTGGGTGGCTGGCGGACGCTCCTCACTTCCCAACCCAGGGCAGCGGGCGAGGCACTCCTCACTTCCCAGATAGTGCGTGAGTGGGGCAGAGGCGCTCCTCACTTCCCAGGCAGGCGGCGGGCAGGCTCCTCACATACATGAATGGGGATGGCTGATTGAAAGGCTCCCTCACTCCCAGGCATTGGGTGCCCGGGTAGAGCTCCTCACTTCCCAGATGATGGGTGGCCCGACAGAGCTCTCCTCCCAGAGATGGGTGGACGGGCAGAGGTGTTCCTAACCTCCCAGACGGGGTGGCGAGGGCAGGCTCCTCAATTCTAGTCTGTGGCGGGCAGAGTGGCTCCTCAATTCCTCCCTGATGGGGCGGGCCGGCAGCGGCGCTCCTCGCCTCCCAGACTATGGGTGGCCGGGCAGAGGCGCTCCTCACTTCCCAAACAGGATGGCCGTGCCGTGGCGCTCCTCACCTGCCAGAAGATCGGATGGCCGGGCATAGGCGCTCCTCACATCCTCAATCAGGGGAAGGCGGGGCAGAGGCGCGCCTCAGCACCCAGATGATGGGTGCCAGGGCAGAAGGCGCTCCTCACTTCCCGAGCGTTGGTGGCGGGCAGAGCTCCTCATTTCCCAGCGATGGTGCCGGGCTGAGGCACTCCTGACTTCCCAGACAGGGCGGCCCGGGCTGGCTCTCTTCCCAGATGATGGGTGGCGGGGCAGGCATCCCTCAGCTGAGCGGTCGCGACCAGCAGAGACACTCCTCCGCTGTAATCAGAGGCTGACGGATAGAGGCTCTCCGCCTGAAAGTGGGGTGGTCAGGGCAGAGGCACTCCCTCACATCCCAGGACTGTAGGTGGCAGGGCAGAGGCTCCACTTCCCAGATGAAGTGGGTGGCCGGGCAGTGGAGCTCCTCATTTTGGGCAATGGGTGGCGAGGCGGGCTCTCACTTGAATGGTGTGGTCGGGCAGAGGCGCTCGTCACTTCTTCCCAGACAGGGCAGCCGTGCAGAGGCTCTCCTCACTTCTTCCCAGACTGGATGGCCAGGCAGAGGCTCTCCTCACCTCCCAGGCATTGGTGTGGCCGGGCGAAGTCTGCTTCCCAGGCGGGAGGCCGAGAGGGCACTCACCACTTCCCAGACGGGATGTCCGGCCAGGGGTGCTCCTCACTTCCCAGACGGGCAGCCGGGCAGAAGCGCTCCTCACTTCCCAGATGGGGCGGCACGGCAGAGGCGCTCCCTGCGCCTCCCAGGCAGTGGTGGCGGGCAGAGGCTCCTTGCCTCCCAGGCAGGTCGGGGCAGGGCCGCCCTCACTTCTTCGGATGGGCTGACCGGGACAAGTGGCTCCTCACTTCCTCCATGGCAGGCGGGTCCAGAGGCGCTCCTAGCCTCCAGGCGATGGGTGGCGGGCAGGCTCCTCAGCTTCTGAACAGGATGGACGGCCGTGGCTCCTCATTCCCAGGCAGTGGGTGGCCCCAGTCGGGAGAAATGGCTCCCTCCCCAGACCCGGATGGCGGGCAGAGGCACTCCCCTCGCTTTGAATGGGCAGGCAGGCTTTCGTCCTCGGCGGAGACAAGGCGGCGGACGGAAAACCCTGCCTCATAGGCGATGGGTGGCCGGGAAGGCATCTCCTCCCAGACTATGGGTGGCGAGACAGAAGCTACTCACCCCAGGCGATGGGTGACCCGGGCAGAGGTGCTCCTGCCTCTCCCAGGCAGAGGCTGACTGGAGCAGAGGCCTCACTTCTCCCGGGCCAGGCGGCCGGACAGGGTGCTCCTCCCACTTCCTCCATGGCGGCGGCGGTCAGGAAGCTCCTCGCCTCCCAGGCGATGGGTAGCTGGGCAGGAGCGCTCCTGCTCCAGAAAGGATGGCGGGAAGGCGCTCCTCACTTCCCAGGCGATGGGTGGCGGGCAGAATCCATCCCTCACTTCCCGACAGGATGGCGAGGAAGGGTGGGCCTCACTGGCGATGTGTGGCCGGGCAGGCTCCTCATTTCCCAGATGGCGGGTGGCTGGGCAGAGGCTCCTCACTTCCCAGACAGGGGCCGGGGCAGGAGGCGCCACGGCTTCCCAGGCGGGTCTTCCGGGCAGAGGCTCCTGCACCTCACAGGCGATGTGGCGGGCAGGCTCCCTCCCAGCACGATGGGTGGGGCGGGCAGAGGTACTCCTGCTTTGAGCGATGGGTGGCAGACAGGGGCTCTCAAGCACCATGAGCTGGTGGGTGGTCAGACAGAGTGCAGCTCCCTCCGCCCCAAGGCAGTGGGTGAGTGGGGCAGGCTCCTCACTTCAGGCAGGGCGGCCGAGGGCAGAAGCCTGCCTTCCCAGGTGGGAAGGCGGGCAGAGGCACTCATTTCTTCCGGGGCGGGTTGGCAGGGAAGAGTGTTCCTCCACTACCGGGATGTTGTTGGCAGACGGGCTCCTCACCTCCCAGATGATGGGTGCCCGGACAGAGTAAACTCTCATTTCCCAGACAGGATGGCCGGGCAGAGGCGCTCCCTCTCCCAGGCGATGGGTGGCCGAGGCAGAGCGCTCACCACTTCCCAGAAGAGGCTGGCTGGGCAGGCTCCCCTCGCTGGGCGATGGAGTTTGCTGGCAGGAATGCTCCTCACTTCCCAGGCGATGTGGCCGGGTAGAGGCCCTCCTCATTTCGAGGAGCGATGGGTGGCGTTTGGCTCCTCACTTCCCAGGCGATGGGTGGCCGGGCAGGCGTTCCTCATTTCCCAGGCCGATGGGTGGCCTGAGCCAGCTCTCACTTCCAGGCAGGGCGGCGGGCAGGCGCTCCTCACCTCCCGGACAATGGGTGGCGGGCGGGCGCCCTCGCTGGCAGACGGGATGGCGGGCAGAAACGCCACTTCCCAGACGATGGGTGGCCGGGCAGGAGAATAGCTCCTCACTTTTCCCAGACAGGGCGGCCGGGCAGAGGCGCTCCTCACTTCCCAGACGATGGGTGGCCGGCCAGAGGCGCTCGTCACATCCGAGACAAGGCGGCTGGGCAGAGGCGCTCCTCGCCTCATAGACGATGGTTGGCCGGGCAGAGGCGCTCCCACACCACCCAGACGATGGGTGTCCCGGGCAGAGGTGCTCCTCAATTACAGAGCGATGGACGGCTTTGACGCCTGCACCTCCCAGGCCTGGGAGCAGCGGGCAGAGCACTCTCAGGCTTCTTCCCGGACCCGGGGGCGGCCGGGCAGAAGAGCTCCACCCTCGCCAGCCGGGGCCGGCCGGGGCAGAGCCTCCTCACCTCCACTCCCGATGGGTGGCGGGCAGGCGCTCCTCATTTCCCCGAACGGTGGTGGCCAGCCAGGCTGTCCTCACTTCCCAAACGGGGCGGCTGGCAGGCTCCTCACTGAGCGATGGTGTGAGGCAGACTCTCTCCTCACTTCCCAGACGGTGGGCCGGTCAGGGCAGGCTTCCCAGGCGGTGGGTGGCTGGGCAGGCTCCTCGTCTCAGATGGGGCAGGCGGGCAGGCTCCTGACTTCTTCCCAGACGGGGGAGGCCGGCCGTGCAGAGGCTCCTCGCCTCCCAGACTGGATGGCTGTTTGGGCCTCCCTCACCTCCCAGGCGATGGGTGGCCAGGCGACCCTCACTTGCCCAAAGACAGAAGCGGCCGGGGCTCCTCACTTCCCAGGCAGGATGGCCAGCCCAGCCCGGCTCCTCCACTCCCAGGCGGGAGGCGGGCAGGCTCCTCTCCTGCCCAGGCGGGGCGGCGGGCAGAAGCACTCTCCGCCCCAGATGGGAATTACGGCGAATGCGTTCCTCACCTCCCAGGCGAATGGTGGCCGAGGGCAGAGGCTCTTCACCTCTCCCAGGCGGTGACTGGGGGCAGAGGCCTCTGCTTCCCAGATGGGGCGGGCAGGCTCCTCCCCACTTCTTCCATGGCGGGGCCGGACGGTCAGGCTCCCGGGTCCCCAGATGATGGTGGCCGAGGACGAGAACTCCCTCACGCCCCAGACAGGATGGCGGACAGAGCTCCTCACTTCCCGAGGCGATGGGTGGCGGGCAGAATGGCTCCTCACTTCCCAGGCGGATGGCCGGGCAGGGCGCTCCCTCACTTCCCAGGCGGTGGGTGGCAGGGCTGATCACTCCTCACCCACCAAGGGCAGCCTGGCACCATTTACCCTCACTTCCCAGGCTTGATGGGTGCAGCGGGGCAGGCGGCGGCTCCTCACTCCCAGATGGGGAGGGCGGGCGGTCTCTCTTCCCAGGCGTTGGGTGGCGGGCGTTCCTCATTTAGATGATGGGTGGCGGGCAAGGCGTTCCTCATTTCCCAGATGATGGATGGCGGGCTGGGCTCCTCACATCCCAGACAGCAGTGGCAGGCGGGAGGCGCTCCTCATTTCCCAGAAGGTGGGTGGCGGGCGGAGGGGCTCCGCATTTCCCCGGAGCCCCATGGGTGGCTGGGGCGGGGCGCTCCCTCCCTTCCCAGACAGAAGGGTGACAGGTAGAGCACTCTCATTCCCAGGCGATGGGTGGCGGGCAGGCGTTCTCCCAGATGATAGGTGGCGAGGCTGAGCCTCCTCATTCCCAACAGGCGATGGGTGGCGGGCAGAAAGCCTCCTCCACTACCCAGACAGGGCGGCCCGTGCAAAGGCGCTCCTGACTTCATAGATGGGGCTGCAGGCGCTCTCTCTTCCCAGACGTTGGGTGGCGGGCAGAAGCGTTCCTCATTTCACAGATGATGGGTGGCCGGACGGGGGTTCTCTTCCCAGATGTTGGTGGGCACAAGCCACTCTCTCCATTGAGCGATGATGGCGGGCAGAGGCACTCCCTCATTTTAGAAGATGGGTGCTTGAGCAGAGGGCTCCGCATTTCCCAGACTGGGGTGGCGGACGGCGCTCCTTCCTTCCCAAATGCGTGACTGGTCTGCGCTCCTACCTCCAGATGTTGGGTGGCGGGCTGGGCGCTCACTGAGGCTTGTTGGTGGCAGGGCAGGGGCGCTCCTCATTTCCCACCACGATGGGTGGCCGGGCAGTGCTCCTCACTTCCCAGACAGGGCTGCAGACAGGCCTCCTGGCTTGGGATGGGGCTGCACTAGGCAGAGGCGCTCGTCACCCTCACGAACTGATGGGTGGTGTGGGCAGAGATGCTCCCACACCTCCCAGACCATGGGTGGACGGGCAGAGGTGCTCCTCACTTCCCAGATAATGGGTGGGCGGGCAGAGGCTCTCCTAACTTCCCAGATGGTGGGTGGTCCGGCAGATGCGCTCCTCACTTCCCAGGCGGTGGCAGGCGGGCAGAGGCGCTCCTCACTTCCCCAGACGGTGCGTGGTCGGGCAAAGGCTCTCCTCACTTCCCAGATGATGGGTGGATGGGCAGAGGTGCTCCTCAATTCCCAGATGGGGCAGCCGGGCTGAGGCGCTCCTCACTTCTTCCCTGATGGTGGTAGGGCAGGAGTCCTCACTCACTTCCTCCCAGGCAGGGTGGCCGGGCAGGCTCCTCATTCCTCCCTGGCGGGTCCGGCGGGCAGAGGCGGCTCCCTGCGCCTCCCAGGCGATGGTGGCGGGCAGAGCTCCTCACTCCCAAACAGGATGGCCGTGCAGGCTCCTCACCTCCCCGAAGATGGGTGGCGAGGCGGCGCTCTCCGCCCTCAATCCCGCGGGACAGCTGGGCAGAGCACTCTCAGCTCCCAGATGATGGGGAGCCGGGCAGAAGCGCCCTCCCGCCCAGGCGTTTGGTGGCGGGCAGAGCACTCATTTCGAGAGATGATGGTGGCGGGCAGGCTCTCATTTCCCCAGGCGATGGTAACGGGCTGAAGCACTCTCACTTCCCAAAGGAGGCTGATGGGTGGCGGGCATAGGCGCTCCTCACTTCCCAGATGATGGGTGGCCGGCACTTAAGCTCCACTTCCAGACGTGGCTGACTGGACAGGCTCCTCACTTCTGAGCGGGGCTGCCGGACAGGCTCCTCACATCCCAGGCGATGGGTGTGGGCAGTGGCTCTCCTCACTTCCCAGACGGTGGGTGAACTCGGGCAGACGCGCTCCTCTCACTTCCAGGCGGTGGGAGATTAGAGGCAGGGTGCTCCTAACTTCCAGATGTGTGGCCGAGACGGAGGCCCCTCACCTCCCAGAAGGTGGGTTTGGCCAGGCAGCTCCTCACTTCTCAATAATGGGGCAGGCACAGGCGCCCATAGAGCTCCCAGATTATGGGTGCCGGGCAGAGGCTCCTCACTTCCCAGGCGTTGGGTGTCGGGCTGAATCGCTCCTCATTTCCCAGATGATGGGTGTCTGGGCAGAGCTCCCTCACTTCCCCAGGCCGGGGTGATGCGGCAGGGTCTCCTCACCTCCCAGACTATAGGTGGCAGGCAGAGCTCTCTCACTTCCCAGACGGGATGGCAGGGCAGAGCTCCCTCACTTCCCAGGCAGTTGGGAGGTGAGCAGGGGCCTCCTCACTTCCCAGGCGAGGCTGACGGGGCAGAGGCCCTACTCACTTCCCAGGCGATGGGTGGCGGTGAGGCACTCCCCATTTTGAACAATGGGTGGCGGGCAGAGGCACTCCTCACTTCCAAGCGGGACAGCGGGCGCAGGCACTCCTCACTTCCCAGAGGATGGTGGGTGGCAGGCGAGCACCTGCTGGGCAGGGTGGCAGGGCAGGCGATCCTCACTTCCAGATGTTGGGTGGCTGGGCAGAGAGGCGCTCCTCATTTCCCATATGATGGGTGGCCGGGCAGAGGCATTCCTCCATTTCCCAGATGATCTGTGGCCGGGCAGAGGCGCTCCTCACTACCCAGGCGATGGTGGCCAGGCAGGAGGCGCTCTGTTTCCCAATGGGCGTGGGCGTGAAACCTCGCTTCCCAGGCGATTGGTGGCGGGAAGCTCCTCATTTCCAGAAGAGGCGGCCGGGCAGAGAGCTCTCCACCTCCCAGATGATGGGTGCGGGCAGAGTCCTCCTCACTTCCCAGACGGGATGGCCGGGCAGAGCTCCCTCACTTCCCAGGCGATGGGTGGATGGATGGGGCTGAGCAGGGAAGCGGGCAGAGGCTCCTCCCACATCAGGGCAGTGGCGGGCATGGCGCTCCTCCTTCCCAGGCGATGGGTGGCGGGCAGAGGCACTCCTCACTTCCAAGCGGGACAGCCGGGCACCGGCACTTTCGCTTCCCAGGCGCGATGGGTGGCCAGGCTCCTCACTTCCAGGCGGAGGTGGCGGGGCAGGAGGTGCCTCTCACGCCCCAGACGTTGTTGGTGGCTACTGGGCAGAGGCTCCTCTCATTTCCCTTGATAGGTGGCTGGGCAGAGGCATTCCCTCATTTCCCAGGCAGTGATGGGTGGCGAGGGCGGCTCCTCACTACCCAGACGATGGGTGTCCGGGCAGAGGCGCTACTCATTTCCAAGTCGAGGCGGCTGGGCGAGAGGCGCCCCTCACCTCCCAGATGATGGGTGCCGGGCAGAATAAGCTCACTCCATCCCAGACGGGATGGCCGAGGGCAGGCTCCTCACTTCCCAGACGATGGGTGGATGGATAGAAGCGCTCCTCACTTCCTAGACGAGGCGGGCAGAGGCACTCCTCACTTCCCAGAAGAGGGGCGGCCGGGCAGAGGCGCTACTCACCCTCATAGATGATAGGTGCCCGGTGAGTGGCTCCTCACTTCCCCAGGCGGTGGGAGGTCGAGGCAGAGCTCCTCACTTCCCAGCAGGCTTGATGGGTGGCGGGCAGGCTGGCTCCCCCATTTCCCAGACAATGGGTGGCCGGGCAGAGCTCCTCACTTCCCAGACTGAGGCCAGACAGAGCGCCCTCCACCTCTGAGATGATGGGTTGCCCGGACGGGTTATCTCACTTCCCAGACATGGTGAGACGGGAGGCGGCTCCTCACTTCCCAGGCAGTGGATTGGATGGATGGGGCTCCTCACTTCCTGGACAGGCTGACGGTTGAGGGCACTCCCCTCCTTCCCAGACGAGGGGCAGCCAGGCAGTGGCGCTGCTCACCTCACAGATGATGGGTGCCTGGGCAGGGAGGTGGGCTCACTTCCCTTGAGGTGGCGGGCAGAGGCTCCTCCTTCCCCAGGCAGATGGGTGGCAGGGGCACGGAGCGCTCCTCACTTCCGGACGGTTGGCCGGACGGGAGGCCTCCATCACTTCCCAGGCAGTGGGTGTCGGACGGAGAGGCTACTCATTTCCAAAGACGGGTGGTTGGCCGGACGGGAGGCGACTCCATGTTTAAGACGATGTGTGGCCCGGGCTGGGGAGCTCCTCATTTCCCAGGCGATGGGTAACCGTGCTGAGGCACTCTGGCTTCAGATGATGGGTGGCCGGGCAGAGGGTGCTCCTCACTTCCCAGATGGGGTGACCCGAGCAGGCTCCTCATCCCAGATGGTGCTGGGGATAGAGCTCCCCTCACCTGTCAGGCGATGGGTGGCGGGCAGAGCTCTCCTCACTTTGAGCGGGGTGGGTGGCCGGGCAGAGCCTCTCATCCAGGGCGGTGGGTGGCGGGGCAAGCTCCTCACTTCCCAGTAGGCTGACCTGGCAGAGGCGACTCCTCACTTCTTCCCATACAGGGAGGCGGGCAGCCTGCTTCTTCCTTGGGGAGGCGGGCAGAGGCGCTCCTCACTTCTTCCCCAGGCAGTGTCCAGTCAGAGCTCCTCACTTTCCCCGAGCAATGGGTGGCCGAGGAGGCGCTCCTCCAATTCCCAAGCGGGGCAGCTTGGGCATGGTCTCAGGCAGGGTGTGAGACAGCTCCTCACCTCCCAGACAGTGGTAGGTCGAGCCGAGGTGCTCCTCTTCGGCGGCCGGGCAGAGGCTCCTCACTTCCCAGACAATGGGTGGCCGGGCAGGCTCCTCAATGACCAAGCGGGGCAGTGGGCATAGGCTCCTCACCTCCCCGGACGATCGTGTCCGGGCAGAGGCTCCACCAGGCAGGGACCAGCAGGGCGTGTCCTCACTTCCCAGAGAGTGGGGTGGTAGAGTGCTCCTCACTTCACAGGCAGTGACGGGCGGCTCCTCATCTGACAATTGGTGACGGGCAGTGGCTCTCTCATTCCCCAGACAATGAGTGGCCCGGCAGAGGCAGACCTCACTTCCCAAATGGGGCAGCAAGCCTGGGGTGCTCCCTCAATTCCCAGTAGATGGGTGGCAGGGCAGAGGCTTCCTCACTTCCCAAATGTGGCTGACCAGGCAGGCTCCTCACCTCCCAGATGATGGGTGGCGGGCTGGCTCAGGCGATGAGTGGCGGGCAGAGGCTCCTCATTCCCAGGCAGAGTAGATTTGGCGGGCAGAAGCGTTCCTCAATTCCCAAATGATAGGTGGCTGGGCTGAGTGCGCTCCTCATTTCCCAGACGATGGGTGGCCGGGCAGAGTCGCTCCTCACCTCCCAGACGATTGGTGGCCTGGCAGATGTGCTCCTCACCTCCCAGACGATGGGGGCCGGGCAGAGGCACTCCTCACCTCTCAGATGATGGGTGGACGTGCAGAGGTGCTCCCCTCCACCTCCCAGGCAGGCGGGCAGAGGCTCCTCACTTCACAGATGGAGGACCTTCTTCCCTGTGGTGTGGTCAGGGCAGTCCTCCCAGATGGGGTGGCCAGACAGGCTCCTCAATTCCCTCACTGGTGGCGGGGCAGGCCCTTCTGCATGCTAGACGATGGGTGGCCGAACAGAGGAGCCTCCTCACTTCACTCAATATGGGCAGCTGGGCAGGGGAGGCTCTCCTCACTTCCCAGATGATGGGGGAACCCCGGAGCAGGAGCGCTCTCAGACGTTGGGTTTGGCCGGGCAGGCTCCTCATTTCCAGACGAGGGTGGCCAGGCAGAGGCAGTTCCTCATTTCCCAGATGATGGGTGGCGGGTAGGCGCTCCTCACCACCAGGCGATGGGTGTCGGGCAGAGGCACTTTACCTCATTTCCCCAGACGATGTGGCGGGCAGAGGCCCCTCATTTCCCTGACGATGGGTGGCTGGGCAGAGGCAGCTATGCAGTTCACAAAGAGGAAAGCGGCACGAGACTTGGTGGCTCCCTCACTTCCCAGGCGATTGGTGGCCAGGGCAGGAGGCGCTCCTCATTTCCCAGGCGATGGGTGGCCGGGCAGAGAGAGCGCTCCTCACTTCCCAGACAGAGGCTGACGGGGCAGAGGCCTTCCACGGCCCCAAGCAGACTGCAGACGGTCCTCCTCACCTCACAGACGATGGGTGGCCGGGCAGAGGCGGCTCCACACCTCCCACCACGATGGGTGGGCCAGACTGAGGCAGAAGCTCCAGCTTCCCAGACCTTGGGTGGTCAGGCAGAGTCGATCCTCAGTTCCCAGGCAGTGGGTGGTGGGTGCAGATCGCTCCTCGCCCCAGAAGCGGCCGGGCAGGGCGGCTCTCACTTCTTCCCAGATGGGGCGGCGGGGCAGAGACGCACTCCTCACTTCTTCCCGGACGGGTTGACTGAGCAGAGAGCGCTTCTCGCCCTCCGGACGGGGTGGCTGGGCAGGGCCCCCCTCGCCTCCCCTCACTTGGTGGCGGGCAAAGCGTTCCTCCTCCCAGATGTTTGGGAGCTTGGGCCAGAGTCATCTCAATTCCCAGACAAGATGGCCGGGCAGGCATCCTCACTTCCCAGGCGATGGGTGGCTGGGCAAGCCTCCTCTTCCCAGGCAGTGGCGGGCAGATCGGCTCCTCACTTCCCAGGCGATGTGTGGTGACAGGCTCTCATTTCCCAGGCAGTGGGTGGCCTGGCTGTCAGGCGCTCCTCATTTCCAGGCGATGGGTGGCGGGCCGAGACAGTCTCACTTCAGGCAGATGGGGTGGCGAGACGGTAGCTCCTCACTTCCCAGGCGGGGCGGGCTGAGGCGCGTCACATCCCAGGTGAGGTGCTCCACAGTGGCCTCCCCTCACCTCCCAGGATGGGTGCCCCCACGGAGGCATCCCTCACACTCACAGTGGGTGGCCGAGGCAGAGCCTTCCTCATCTCACAGGCGATGGGTGAATGAGACAGGTGCTCCTCACCTCACCGACGGGAGGCTGAGCAAGCTCCTGGCCTCCCAGAGATGGGTGGCCAGGCCGGGGGCGCTCCTCAATTCCCAGATGGGGCTGACCGAGACAGGCATCTCCCACTTCCTCCCAGGCAGGGGTGGCCGGGGAGGCCCTCTCAATTCCTCCCTGAGATGGGGTGAACACGACAGAGGAGCTCCTCAGCCTCCCAGGCGATGGGTGGCAGGCAGAGGCGGCCTCGCCCAAACAGGATGTGGCCCGTGCAGAGGCAGCCTCAACTCCCAGAAGATGGGTGATGGGGCATGGAGGCACTCTCAGTTCCTCAATGGCTGGGGAGAGCTCCTCAGCTCCCAGATGATGGGTGCCAGGGGTGAGCACTCCCTCACTTCCCAGGCCGTTGAATTGGCGGACGGGCACTCCTCATTCCCAAGGTTGGCCAGTTAAGGCAGCTCCTCATTCCAAATGGAGCCAGCTAGGCAGGGGGAGCCGCCTCACTTTGAAATCAGGGAATTGGCAGGCAGAGCTCCTCACTTCCCATGCGATGGGTGACAGACAGGCTCTCACTTCCCAGATACAGAGGCGGCAGGACAGAGAGTAAGCTCCGCGAGATGGGTGGCGGTGCAGAGGCTCTCCTCCGCCCCAGACAGTGGGTGAGGTAGAGACAGGCGCTCCCTCATCCCAGTGAGTGGCCGGGTGAGAGGCTCCACAAAACCCCAGATGGAGGCTGACGGTGGGATTATCTCACTTCTTCCCAGGCGGGGTGTCCGGTCAGAGGTGCTCACACTTCCCCAGATGGTGACCCGGGCAGGGGTGCTCCTCACCTCCCAGAAAATGGGTGGCCGGGCAGAGGCACTCCTCACTTCTGAAACAGGGCAGCCGGGCATAGGCCCTCCTCACTTCCCAGACGATGGGTGGCAGGGCAGAAGCGCTCCTCACTTCCCAAATGGGGCTGGTCAGGCAGAGGCGCTCCTCATCTCCCAGATGATGGGTGGCCGGCTGGCCTCCTCACTTCCCAGGCGATGGGGTAGCCCGGCAGGCTCCTCATTTCCCAAACCCGATGGTGGCGGGCAGGGAGCTCCTCTTCCCAGCAGATGATGGGTGGCGGGCAGAAGCGATCCTCAATTCCCAAATGTGGCATCAGGCAGGGAAGCGCTCCTCACTTCCCAGATGATGGGTGGCAGACCAGGCTCCTCATTTCCCAGGCGATGGGTGGCGAAGACAAAGCTCCCACAGCTTCCAGTGGCGTTGCCCGGGCATGAGCACTCTCCACTTCCCAGTGGGTGGCGGTCAAGCGCTCCTCACTTCCCAAACAGGATGGCCGTGCACTGGCCTCACCACCTCCCAGAGAATGGAGTGGGCCGGGCATAAAGCTCTCAGTTCCCTCAATAGCAGAGGAGGTAGGCCAGAGAGCCTCCCTCAGCTCCAAATGATGGGTGCCAGGGCAGAGGCGACTCCTCACTTCCCAGGCGTTGGGTGGCGGGCAGAGCACCTCATTTCCCAAGCGATGGGTGGCAGACAGACAGCGCTCCTCATTTCCCAGGCAGTGGGTAACCGGGCAGAGGCAGCTCCTCGCCCAGATGATGGGTGGCCGGGCAGACGGCGCTCCGCACTTCCCAGGCGATTTGCAGCCCGACAGATGCGCTCCCTCACTTTAGGCAGGGGTGGCGGGACAGGAAACTCCCTCACCTCCCAGAGGATGGGTGGCCAGGCAGAAGCTCTCCTCACTTCCCAGACAGTGGGTGGTCCGGGGCAGAGGGGCTCCTCACATCCCAGGCCGGTAGGTGGCCGGGCAGAGGCACTCTCCACTTCCCGGAGACAGGGCGGCTGAGCAGGCTCCACTTCTTCCTCTGGGTGGCGGACTGGAGGGCTCCTCCGCCTTCCCCAGGCAGGGCTGTCACGGTCAGAGGCAGCTCCACTTCCCAGGCGAGGGAGGCTGGGAAGGAAACTCTCCTCCCAGGTGCGTGGCGGGCAGGCTCTCCTCACTTCCCAGGCCCCAGGGATCGCCCGGGCAGAGGCTCCTCCTTCCCAGACAGTTGGTCGAGAGCAGAGGTGCTCACTTCCTGGTGAGGCGTTCCCTCCTTCCCAGACAATGGCTGGCTCCTCATTTCCACAGGTGATGGAATTTGGCCAGGCAGAGCGCTCACTTCCCAAGCGGGGCAGCCGAACAGGCGCTCTCACTTCCCAGGCGATGGGTGGCAGGGCAGGAGAGCTCCCTCCTTTAGATGAGGTGGCTTTGAGACAGGCTCACACTTCCCCAGGCTGGGGTGGCCAGATCAGATGAGCTCCTCACTTCCCACCCAGACAGAGGCTGACGGTTAGAGCTCCTCTCCCAGACGATGGGTGCTGGGCAGGAGGGATCTCCTCACTTCCCAGAGCGGGATGGCGGGCAGATCGCTCCCTCACTTCCCCAAAATGGTGGGGCGTCAGAGGCAGGGGCCTTCTCACTTCCCAGGCAGGCGGCCGAGACAGGCTCCTCACTTCCCAGGCAGTGGGTGGCAGGAAGAGAGGCGCTCCTCATTCCAGACAATGGGTGGCGAGCAGGGGGGTGCTCCTCACTTCCCAAACGGGGCAGCCGGGCATAGGCATCCCCTCATTCCCAGATGATGGGTGGCAGGGCAGGAGGCTCCTCACTTCCCAGATGGTGGCCGGGCAGGGGTGCTCCTCACTTCCCAGGCGTTGGGCGAGACGGGGCTCCTCACCTCCCAGGCGGTGGGTGCCCAGGCAGAGGCGGCTCCTCCACCTCCCAGATGATGGGTGGCCAGGCGGCGCTCCTCACCTCCCAGACGTGGGTGGATCGGGCAGAGGTGCTCTCACTTTCCCTGGCAGAGCTGACTGAGCTCCTCACTTCCCAGATGGGGTGGCTGGCTGGGCCTCACATCTTCCCAGGCGGTGTGGCAGGAAGGCTCACTTCCCAGGCGGTGGTCGAGGGCACGAAGCCCAGCACTTCCAGGTGGTGGTTTGCGGTGCAGAAGGCGCTCACTCACTTCCCAGATGGGGCCGAACGTGGCTCTCTTCTTCCCAGACGGGGATGCCGTGCACAGGCTCTCCCTCAAATCCCAGGCGATGGGTGGCTGTGGCTCTCACTTCCCAGACAGAGGCGGCCAGAGGCGCTCACCTCCCAGGCGATGGGTGCGGGCAGTGGCTCTCCTCACTTCCCAGGCAGGATGGCGAGACGGCGCTCTCACTTCTAAGCGGTGGGAGGTCGAGCAGGGTGCTCTCTCACTTCCCAGGCAGACTGGCAGACAGGCACTCCTCACTTCCCCGGGCGATGGGTGGCGGACAGAGGCGCTCCTCATTTCCCAGATAATGTGCAGCTGAGCAGGGAGTGCTCCTCACTTCCAAATGAGGCAGGGCATAGGCTCCCTCACTTCCCAGGCGATGGGTGGCAGGGAGAGGCGCTCTTCACTTCCAGATGAGGTGGCAGTGGGGCTCCTCACTTCCCAGGCGTTACGGTGGCAGGCGGCGTTCCTGTTTCCCAGAGTGTGGGTGGCTGGGCAGAGACGTTCCTCATTCCCAGATGATGGAGTGGCAGACTGGCTCCTCACTCCCAGACGATGAGTGGCGAACTGGCTCCTCGTTTGGCGATGGGTGGCGGGCAGGCTCGCATTTCCCAGATGATGGGTGGATGGGCAGAGGTACTCCCTCACTACCCACATGGGGTGGCGGGCAGAGGCGCTCCTCACCTCCGAGATGATGGGTGGCTGGGATGAGGCGCTCCTCACTTCCCAGATGATGGGTGGCCGGGCAGAGGAGCTCCTCATTTCCCTGATTACCTGGGCGAACTGGCGTTCCTCATTACCCTGATTATGTTGTTGGCCTGGCTGACACTCCATTTCCCAGGCGATGGGTGGCGGGCAGGCTCCTCACCTCCAGACGTGTTGGCGTGCAAGCGCTCACTCACCTCCCAGGCGATGGGTGGCCGGGCAGAGGGCTCCTCACTGCCTCCAGAGGCGGCGGGCAGGCGCTCCTCACTTCAGGTAGAGGCGGCGGGCTGAGGAGCTCCTCACTTCCCTGGCGGTGTGGCGGGCGGCTCCTCACTTCCTCCCAGGCGAGGTGGCCGAGCAGGCTCCTCGCCTCTCCCAGACGATGGAGGTGGCTGGGCAGAGGTGCTCCTCACTTCCAAAACAGGATGGCCGTGCAGAGGCGCTCCCCCACCCCCCAGATGATGGTTGGCCGAGCAGTGCTCCTCCTTCCCTCATGTCGGGACGGCGGACGGCTCCTCAGCGCAGATGGTGGCTGGCTGCCCGGACGGAAGCTCCTAAAAGCCCCAGGCGTTAGGTGGCGGGCAGAGCTCCTCATTTCCCAGGCAGTGGGTGGCGGGCAGAGGCGCTCCTCATTTCCCAGGCGATGGGTGGCGGGCAGGCTCCTCATTTCAGGCGATGGTAGCGGGCTCAGAAGCTCCTCCCCACTTCCCAGATGGGGTGGCTGGTGGCTCACCTCCCAGAGAATGGGTGTTGGCTGGGCAGAGCTCTCCTCACTTCCCAGATGGTGGTGGTGGGGCGAGAGCTCTCACTTCTTCCCCATGCGTGGTGGCCGGGCAGAGTGCTCCTCGCGCTTCTTCCCAGGCAGGGTGTCGGTCAGAGCGCTCCTCACTTCCCCAGACAGAGCGGGCAGCTGATCACCTCCTGACGATGGGTGGACGGGCGGCCACTCACTCACTTCCAGGCAGGGATGGCGGGCAGAGGCGGCTCCTTCCCAGACTGTGGGAGGGTGAGCATGGCTCCTGAATTCCCAGGCTTGATGGGTGGCCTGGCAGAGGCGGTCCTCATTCTGGGAGCAAGGTGGGCGGGCATGGGGCTCTCACTTCCCCAGCGGGCGATGCGTGGCGGGCAGGCTCCTCGCTACGACAAGGTGGCTGGGCAGGCACTCTCACTTATTCCCAAATGGTGCTGGCTGGGCAGAGGCACTGCTCACTTCCTCCCAGACGTGGCTTGGCGGGGCAGAGGCTATCCTCACCTCCCAGACGATGGTGGCCGGGCAGAGCCCTCCTCACATCCCAGAAGGGGCGGCGGGCAGTGGCTCACTCACTTCCCCAGGTGGATGGCGGCCTGGAGGCGTCCTCACTTCCCAGGCGAGGGTGGCAGGGCAGAGTGGCTCACTCACTTCCCAGATGGACTGGCAGACAGAGCACTTCTCACATCATATGGTGAGTGGTGAGGGCAGAGCGCTCCTCACTTCTTCCTGGGCGGAGGCGCTTTGAACAGGCAGCGCTCCCTCACGCTGAGCGGGGCGGCCGGGCAGAAGGCACTCCTCATTTCTTCCCAGGCAGGGGGTGGCCGGGAAGAAGGCGGCTCCTCGTTTCCTCCCTGAAGGGGCAGCCGGAGCAGAGGCGCTCCCTCGCCTGCAGATGATGAGTAGCGGGCAGGCTCCTCACTTCCCAAACAGGATGGCCGGGCTGGCTCCTCCAATTCCCAGATGGTGGGTGGCCGGGCAGAGACCCTCCTCACATCCCAGAAGTGGCGGTCGGGCTGTGGCGCTCCTCACTTCCCATACGGTGAGGGTTGGGCAGAGGCGCTCCTCACTTCCCAAACAGGATGGCCGGGCAGAGGCACTCCTCATTTACCTGATGATGGGTGGCCGGAACAGAGGTGCTCCTCACTTCCCAGACAGGATGGCCTCACTTCCCAGGCGTGTGTGGCCGGGCAGGCTCCTCACTTCCCAGGCAGAGGCTGACCCTGCAGAAGCTCCTCACTTCCCAGGCGATGAGTGGCCTGGCAGAGGCACTCTCATTTCCCAGATGGGTGAGGGTCAGGCTGGCTCCTCACCTCCCAGACGTTGGGTGAATGAGCTCCTCACACCTCCCAGGCAGGGTGGGCGGGCAGAGCTCCTCATTCCATAGGCGGTGTGTGTGGCAGGGCAGAAGCCCTCCTCACTTCTGAGGCGATGAGGCCCGGGGAGTAGGTGCTTCTCACTTCCCAGGCAGGCGGCGGGCAGAGGCGCTCACTTCCCAAGGCAGGGGTTGCCAGGCAGAGGAGCTCACTCACTTCCCAGCGAGGCTGACTGGCCAGAGGCGCTCCTCCTTTGGGCGATGTGTGGCCGAGAAGATTCTCTCCTCACTTCCCAGACAGTGGGTGGCTGTGCAGAGGCTCATTTACATGAGCCAGGCTGGCTGGGCAGGCTCACTCTTCCCAGGCAGGCGGCCGTGCAGAGGCTCTCCTCACTTCCTCCCAAACGGGGTGGCCGAGCAGAGGCTCCTCTCACCTCCCAGGCGATGGGTGCCCCGGGCAGAGGCGCTCCTCACTTCCCAGACTGGGCGGCGGTTGAAGCTCCTCACTTCTCAATAGCCCGGGGCAGCCCGGGCAGAGCGCTCCTCGCTCCCAGATGATGGTGCCTGGAGCAGAGGATTGCTCCTGCTTCCCTGACAGTATGGCCGGGCAGTGGCGCTCCTCACTTCCCAGACGATGGGTGCCCGGGCAGAGGCGTTCCTCAACTCCCTGGCGGGTGACGGGTCTGAGCACTCCTCACTTCCCCAGGCGGGGCGGCAGGAGGCAGGCTCCTCACCTAACGAACAATGGGTGGCGGGCAGAGGCTCTCCTCACTTCCCAGACGGGATGGCTGGGCAGGCTCCTCACTTCCCAGAGAGTGGGGGGAGTCGATCCCAGAGGTCTCCTGCGCTTCCCAGGCAGTGGCGGGCAGGCTCTCACTTCCCAGGCGATGGGTGGCGGGAGAGAGGCGCTCGATTTCCCAGATGATGTGTGGCGGGCAGGCTCCTCGCTTCCCAGATGATGGAGTGCTTGAGCAGAAGCCTCTCCTCCGCTACAGACTTTGGGTGGTTGCGGGCAGAGGCCTCCTCACTTCCCAGATGGTGGTGGCGGTCAGGGTGCTCTATTCTTGACAGGCTGCGGGCAAGCTCACTTATTCCCCAGCGGGCAGCTTGGGACAGAGCTCCCTCGCTTCCACTACAGCCCGGTGCGGCCGAGGGCAGAGCTCCTCAACTCCCAGATGATGGGTGGCCGGGCAGAGGCCCTCCTCACATCCCAGACGGGGCGGCCGGGCAGTGGCGCTCCTCACTACCCAGATGGTATGGCAGGTCAGGGGCGATCCTCACTTCCCAGATGGGGTGGGCGAGACTGAGAGCGCTCCTCTCTTCTCAGATGGGATTGCCGGGCAGAGGTGCTCCTCACCTCCCACATGCCGGTGATGGTCACGCGAAGCTCCCTCACTTCTTCAGGGCCGGAGGCGCCAGGCGGCTCCGCTAGCACCGGGCCAGGCGGCCGAGCAGGCAGCTCCTCACTTCCCAGATGGGGCGGCCGGGCAGGCACTCTCACTTCTTCTGAGCAGGTGGCCGGGCAGGAGGCATCATCATTTCCTCCCTGACGGGAGGCGGGCAGAGGCCCCTTGCCTCTGAGCGATGGGTGGCTGGGCAGGCGCTCCTCACTTCCCAGACAGGATGGCCGGGCAGAGGTGCTCCTCACTTCGAGGTGATGTGTGGCCCGGGGGGAGGCTCCCTCCTTCCCAGACAGGGGCGACCCCGAGGGGGTGGGCTCCTCTTCCCAGATGATGGGTGGCGAGACGAGGCATCCCTCATTTCCCAGACAATGGGTGGCGGGGCAGGTGCTTACTCACCTCCCAGGTAGGCTGACGAGACAAAGCTCCTCACTTCCCAAGCGGTGGGTGGCCGACACAGAGCTCTCCTCACTTCCCAGACTGTGGGTGGCGGGCCAGAAGCTCTCACTTCCCAGGCATGGCTGACGGACAGAGAAATTGCAGCCCTCGCTGGGCTGTCTGCCGTTCAGAGCTCTCCTCACTTCCTCCCCAGGCCGGTGTGGCAGACGGAATCTCCTCAGCTCAGGCGATGGGTGGCGGACAGAGGGTCCTCCCACTTCAGACGGGAGGCGGCCAGACAGGCGGCCTCCCTCACCACCAGGCGATGGGTGGTGGCCGAGACACTTCACCTCTCAGTGGGTGGCAGAACTGAAGGCACTACTCACATTTTCCAGGATGGGCGCTTGAGCAAGAGGGACTCCTCTTTCTTCCCAGATGGGTGGCGGGCAAAGGCACTCCTCGTTTCTTCCATTATGTGGCGCCAGACGGGGCTTTCACTTCTTCCGGACGGGGTTGGCTTTGTAGAGCTCCTCACTTCCTCCTGGATGGGGCGGCAGGGCAGAGGCGCTCCTCACCTCCCAGATGATGGGTGCCGGGCAGAGGCACTCCTCACTTCCCAGACCACTGATGGCCAGCCAGAGGCGCTCCCTCACCTCTGGAGAAGATGGGTGGCGGGCAGGCTCCTCACTTCTGAACGGGATGGCGGGCAGAGGTGCTCCTCACTTCGAGATGATGTGTGGCGGGAGGCTCCTGCACGGGCCAGGAGCGGCGGGGAGTGGCTCCTCACTTCCCAGCAGATGATGAATTTGGCCGGGCAGGCGTCTCATTTCCCAGACAATGGGTGGCGGGCAGAGGTGCTGCCTCACCTCCCAGATGGGGCGGCGGGCAAAGCGTCTCACTGAGTGGGTGGCGTGCAGGGCCTCCTCACTTCCCAGATGATGGGGGGCGGGGCAGAGGCACTGCGTCACTTCCCAGGCAGGCGGCGGTCAGGCGCTCCTCACTTCTAGCGATGGGTGGCCGGGCAGAGCTCTCCTCACTTCCCAGACTGTGGTGGCAGGGCGGCTCTCACTTCCCAGGCGGCGACCCGGACAGAGAATACGCCTCACTTCTTCCCAGGCTGCGTTCCGGCTCTCCTCACTTCCCAGATGGGGTGGCCGTGCAGAGGCCTCTCACCTCCCAGGCGATGGGTGGCGGGCAGAGGCGCTGTTTCCCACCGCGATGGGTGGCCGGACAGAGCTCTCACCTCCCAGATGGGGCGGCCGGGCAGAGCCCTCCTCACTTCTTCCAGGACTTGGTGGCGGGCGGCTGCTCACTTCCAGGCGATGGCGACGGGACGTACTCTCGCCTTCTTCCCAGACTTGTCTGCCGTTCAGAGGCTCTCCTCGCTTCCTCCCAGATGGCGGGAGCCCTCCCCTCTCACCCTCCCAGGCTGATGGGTGGCGGGCAGAGGCGCTCCTCACTTCCCAGACAGGCGGCCGGGCAGGCTTCTCACTTCCCAGATGGGATGGCTGGGCAGGCTCCTCCGCCCCAGGCAGGGAGGCGGAGCTGTGCTCCTCACTTACCAGACGGGGCGGCCGGGCAGAGGCGGCTTCTCAACGCAGGCGATGGTGGCGGGCAGAGAGCGCTCCTCACTACAACGATGGGTGGCAGGGGCAGGCGCTCCTCACTTTTTTCCTGGAGGGCGCCGAGCAGGGGCTCCTCACTTCTTCGGTTGGGGAGGCAGACGAGGGCACTCCTCCTTCTTTCGGAGGCCCGAGGCGGTCGGGCCGGCTCCTCAGTTCTTCCGAGACGGGGTGGACGGGCAGAGGAGCTTCTCACTTAATCCCTCATGGTGACGGCGAGAGCTCCTCTCCCAGGCGTGGGTGGCGGGCAGGCGCTCCTCACTTCCCGAACCAGGATGAAAGGGTAGAGGCGCTCCTCAGTTCCCAGATGATGGGTGGCGAGACAGGCTCCTCATTTCCCAGACAATGGTGGCCCGGACGAGAGGTCCTCCACACCTCCCAGATGGTGACTTGAACATTCCCTCACTTCCCAAGTGATTGGGTGGCGGATTCTCCTTCCAGATGATGGGTCAGACAGGGCACTCGTCCTTCCCAGACGGGGCGGTCCAGGCTCCTCACTTTAAGCAGTGGGTGTTGGCGGGCAGAGGCTCTCCCTCGCTTCCCAGACTGTGTGGCCAGATTTGGCAGGGCAGGCTCCTCACTTCCCAGGCAGCGGTGACCCGGACAGAGTGCGCCCTCACTTCTTCCCAGACTTGTCTGCCGTTCAGAGCTCTCTCACTTCCTCCCAGATGGGGTGGCAGTGCAGGCCCTCCTCACCTCCCAGCAGGCGATGGGTGGCGAGGGCAGAGGCTCCTCATTTCCCTGGAGTGGGTGGCGGACAGGCTCCTCACCTCCAATTCAGGCGGACAGGAGGCCCTCACTCCTTCTTCCCCGGACTTGGTGGCGGGCAGGAGGCATGCTCACTTCCCAGGCGGCGGGCAGGACAGTCACTTCTTCCCAGACATGCCCGTTCAGAGCTCTCCCTCGCTTCCCTCCCAGATGTGGTGGCCTTGCAGAGAGCCCTCCCTCACCTCTCCAGGCGGGGCGGTGGCTCCCTCACTTCCCAGGCAGGCTGACCGGACAGTGACTTCTCACTTCCCAGATGGGATGGCTGCAGGGCAGGCCCTGCTTTGTGGTGAGGGGCGGGGCACGGTTGCTCCTCACTTACCAGCCTTGTGGAGCCAGGGACTGACCCGGACAGGCTTCTCAACACCCAGACGATGGGTGGCGGGCAGAGAACTCACCTCACCTCCCAGCGATGGGTGGCCAGGTGGGGCGCTCCTCACTTTTTTTCTCCTCGGGCCAGAGCAGGGGCTCCCTCGCTATTTCCAGGACGGGGGAGCCAGTTGAGAGCATCCCTCACTTCTTTCAGGACCCGGTGATTGAGACCGTCCCTCAGTTCTTCCGATGATTGTGGACGGACGGGAGCTTCTCATAATCCCTCATGGGCTGACGTGAAGGGCGCTCCTGTATCAGACGATGGGTTGGCGAGGGCAGGAAACGCTCCTCACTTCCCAGACAGGATGGCGGGGTGAGGCGGCTCCTCAGTTCCCAGATGAGTAGATTTGGCGAGGGCAGGCTCACTTCAGCTTGAGGGTGGCAGGGCAGGCTCCTCACTTCCCAGGCGTTGGGTGGCGGGCAGAGGTGCTCCTCACCTCACAGACGATGGGTGGCTCGGAAGAAGCGCTTCTCACTTACGAAACGATGGGTGGCCGGGGAGAGGCGCTCCTCACCTGGGCGGCCGGGGCAAGGCGATCTCCTTCTTCAGTGGGGCTGACGTGCAGAGCACCTCTGTTCTTCCCGGACAGGCTGGGCAGAGGCGCCCTTCAATTCTTCCCAGACGGGGCGGCCGGTCTGCAGCACTCCTCAATTCTTCCCTGAGAGGGCGCCCTGGCAGAGGCGTTCGGCAATTCTTCCCAGACGGGTTGGCCAGGCAGAGGCACTCCTCAATTCCCAGACAGTGCGTGGTCGGGCAGAGGCGCTCCTCACTTCCCTGACCCGAGGCGGCGGGCAGGCCTCACCCAACAGGCAGGACAGCAGGACAGAAGCGATCCTCACCTCCCAAATGATAGGTAGGCCGGGCGCTCACTCACCTCCCAGACGATGGTGGCGGGCAGGCTCCTGGCCTCCCAGGCGATGGTGGGCCGGGCAGAATGAGCTCTCACCCTCCAGATGGGAAGTGGACGAGCTCCTCATTTCCCAGATAGGCGGCAGGGCTGAGGCCACTCTCACTTCTTCCCCAGCGGTGTGGCAGGCAGAGGCACCCTCACTTACTCCCCAGACGGGGTGGCGGGCAGGCTCATTCCTCCCTGGCCAGGCCCGGACGAGGCAGGCTCACTCATTTCCCAGATGATGGGTGGCCTGTAGTGCTCTCACCTACCAGGCGGGGCGGCGAGACAGGAGATGGGCTCCCTACTTCCCAGGGTGGTGGGGTGGCCAGGCAGGGAGGCCCTCCTCCTTCCCAGGCAGAGGGGGGGGCCGGGCAGGCGCTCCTCATTTCCCAGGCATTAGATTTGGGGTGGGGCAGGCTCCTCACTTCCCAGATGGGGGCTGACGGACAGAGGCTCCTCTCTTCCCAGGCGGGGAGGCGGACCAAGGGCTTTCCACCTCCCAGACAGTGAATTTGGCGGGGCAGAGAGCGCCTCACTTCCCAGACGATGGGTGGCTGGGGAGAGGCTGGGTCACCTCCCAGATGGATGGGCCCGGGCAGGGTGCTCCGCACCTTCAGGCAGGCGGCAGCGCAGGCGCTCCTCTTCCTAGATAGGCGGCGGACAGGCTCTCTTCTTCCCGAACGGGTTGGCGGGGCAAGCTCTCCTCACTTCCCAGGCAGTGGGTCGTCGAGACAGAGAGCGCCCCTCACTTCCCAGGCAGGTGGTGGCGAGACAGGCTCTCACTTCCCAGATGGTGGGTGGCGGGCTCCTCACTTCCCAGGCAAGGCTGACGGGCAGGCCTCCTCACTTAACTGAGTGAGGGCAACCCGGGAAGGAGCTCTCCCCTCACTCCAGATGATGGGTGCCTGGGCAGAGGTGTTCCTCACTTCCCAGACAGGATGGCGTGCACAGGCTCCCTCCTCCCAGAAGATGGTTGGGCGTGCAGGTGCTCCTCACTTCCCCCAGACAGGATGGCCGGGCAGAGGTGCTCCTCACTTCCGAGGAGCAGATGGTGGCTGGGCAGAGCTCCTCAATTCTGAGCAGGCGGCAGACGGTGGCTCACTTCCCAGGCGATGGGTGGCCGGGCAGAGGTGCTCCCCTCACCTCACAGGCGATGAGTGGCTTCCGGAGCGCTTCTCACTGTGGCTTGATGGGTGGCGGGGAGGCTCCTCACACCAGAAGAGGCGGCCGAGACAGAGGCGATCTCACTTCTTCCGGATGGGCGTGAAGAGGAGGGATGTGGTGTATGCTCTGCAGAGTGGTGGGTGGAGGTGTTGCAGGGCGGGCCGGGCAGAGGCGCTCTCACTTCTTCAGACGGGGTGGCGGGCAGGGGCTCTCCTCTCACTTCCCAGGCGGTGGGTGGAGTCGGGCAGAGGCGCCCTCGCCCCAGGCGGTTGGGTGGCCGGGCAGGCGCTCCTCACTTCCCAGATGGTGGGTGGCCGGTGGGCTCCTCACTTCCCAGGCAGGCTGGCGAGACAGGCTCCTCACTTCTTCCCAAGCGGGCAACCGGAAGAGGCGCTCCTCACTTCCCAGATGATGGGTGCCCGGGCAGAGGTGCTCCTCACTTCCCAGACAGGATGGCCGACAGGTGCTCCCCTCACTTCGAGCGATGGTGGCTGGGCAGAGGCTCCTCAGTTCACGGACAGGGCGGCGAGACGGTGGCCTGCCTGCACTTCCCAGGCGATGGGTGGCCCGGCAGGCTCCTCATTTCCCGGGTGATGGGTGGCCGGGCAGGCGCTCCTCACTTCCCAGGTGATGGGTGGCTGGGGTGGAGGCTCTCCCTCACTTCCCAGACTATGGGTGGTCAGACAGAAGCGCTCCTCATTTCCCAGAGATGTGAGGTGTTGGCGGGCAGGCTCCTCACTTCTTCCCAGACGGGTCCTGACGTGCAGGCTCTCTCACTTCCCTCCCAGACGGGGTGGCCGGGCAGAGGCTCTCCTCACCTCCAGGCGATGGGTGGCCGAGACGCGGGGCTCCTCACTTCCCAGAGGCGGCGGCCGGGCAGGCTTCTCACTTCCAGGGGCATGGCCGGGCTGGCTCCTCACTTCCCAGGCCCGGGGCGGCCGGGCAGGCTCCTCACTTACCAGGCAGGGGAGGCGGACAGGCTCCTCAACAACCAGGCGATGGGTGGCGGGCAGGCTCCTCACCTCCCAGGCAGTGGGTGGGGCAGAGGCTCCTCACTTTTTCGGGCCGAGGCATGGGCAGAGGGGGCCCCTCGCTTCTTCCCGGACGGGAGCCCGGGTGCTCCTCGCTGCTTCCCAGGCGGGGTGGCAGGGCGCTCCTCACTTCCTCCCAGACGGGGCAGCTGGAGCGAGGCGCTCCTCCTTCCCTAAGCCCAGGATGGGAATGGGGAACCTCACCTCCCAGATGATGGGTGCCCGGGTATAGGCGCTCCTCATTGCCACACAGGATGAGGTGGAGTGCAGAGTCGGCTCTCCCTTCCCAGGCGATGTGTGTGGCCGAGGACGGAGAGGCTCCCTCGGTTCCCAGGCGAGGCGGCGGGCAGGGGTAAGCTCCTCACTTCCCAGATGGTGGGGGGTGGGGCAGAGGCGCTCCTCCCTTCTTTCCGGACGGGCGGTCCGGGCAGAGGCGCTCCTCACTTCTTCCCAGACGGGGTGGCCGGGCAGAGGAACTCCTCACTTCCTCCCAGACGGGGTAGCCTGTCCAGAGGCTCCTCACTTGATTGCCTCCCACCCGAGGCCGGATTGGCAGAGGCACTCCTCACGCCTCCCCAGATGATGGGTGCCGGGCAGGCCAGCTCCTCACTTCCCGGACGGGATGGCCGTGCAGAGGGCTCCTCACTTCCAGATGATGGGTGGCCGGGCAGGCTCCTCACTTCCCAGACAGGATGGCGGGCAGAGGCTCCTCACCTCCCAGATGATGGGTGGCCGGGCAGGCTCCTCACTTCCCAGATGGGGCAGCAGGGCAGGCTCCTCACTTCCCAGCGGTGGGTGGCGGGCAGAGGCGCTCCTCACTTCCCAGACGATGGTGGCGGGCAGAGGCTCCTCACTTCTTCCCAGGCGGTGGGTGGCGGGCAGAGGCGCTCCTCACTTCCCAGGCGATGGGTGGCCGGGCAGAGGCTCTCCTCACTTCCCAGGCGATGGGTGGCGGGCAGGCTCCTCACTTCCCAGGTAGTGGGTTGTCGGGCAGAGGCGCTCCTCACTTCCCAGATGGGGCAGGGCAGAGGCGCTGCTCATCTCCCAGATGATGGGTGGCCGGGCAGATGCGCTCCTCACCTCCCAGACGATGGGTGACCGGGTAGCTCCTCACCTCCCAGAAGAGGGGTGGCCAGGCAGAGGGGATCCTCACCTCCCAGAAGATGGGTGGCCGGGCAGAGGCGCTCCTCACTTCCCAGACGATGGGTGGCCGGGCAGACGCGCTACTCACCTCCCAGATGGTGGGTTGTCAGGCAGAGGCGCTCCTCACTTCCCAGGCGATGGGTGGCCAGACAGAGGCTCCTCACTTCCCAGATGGTGGGTAGCTGGGTAGAGGTGCTCCTCACTTCCCAGATGGTGGGTGGCGGGCAGAGGCTCCTCACTTCTTCCCAGGCGGGGCTGTGAGACGAGAGAGCTCTCACCTCCCAAATGGTGGGTTGTCAGGCAGAGGCGCTCCTCACTTCCCAGATGGGGCAGCAGGGCAGGCTCCTCACTTCCCAGAAGATGGGTGGCCGGGCAGAGGCTCTCCTCACCTCCCAGGCGATGGGCGGCCGGGCAGAGGCACTCCTCACTTCCCAGACGATGGGTGGCCGGGCAGAGGCGTCCTCACTTCCCAGATGGTGGGTGGTCGGGCAGAGGCGCTCCTCACTTCCCAGATGGGGCGGCAGGACAGAGGAGCTGCTCATCTCCCAGACGATGGGTGGCCAGGCAGATGCGCTCCTCACCTCCCAGACGATGGGTGGCCGGGCAGAGGCGCTCCTCACTTCCCAGGCGATGGGTGGCGGGCAGAGGCTCCTCACTTCCCAGGCGATGGGTGGCGGGCAGGCTCCTCACTTCCCAGACGATGGGTGGCGGGCAGAGGCACTCCTCACTTCCCAGAAGATGGGTGGCGGGCAGGCTCCTCACTTCTTCCCAGACGGTGTGGTCGTGCAGAGGCTCTCCTCACTTCCTCCCAGATGGGGCAGCATGGGCAGAGGCGCTCCACACCTCCCAGAAGATGGTGGCGGGCAGAGGCGCTCCTCACTTCCCAGATGGTGGGTGGCGGGCAGAGGCTCCTCACTTCCTCTGAACCCAGGGGTGGCCGGGCAGAGGCTCTCCTCACCTCCAGGCGATGGGTGGCCGGGCAGGCGCTTCTCACTTCCCAGATGGTGGGTGGCGGGCAGAGGCTCCTCACTTCCCAGGCGATGGGTGGCCGGGCAGGCTCCTCACTTCTTCCCAGACGATGGGTGGCCGGGCAGAGGCGCTCCTCACTTCCCAGATGGTGGGTGGCCTGGGCAGGCTCCTCACTTCCCAGGCGATGGGTGGCCGGGCAGGCTCCTCACTTCCCAGGCGATGGGTGGCCGGGCAGGCTCCTCACTTCCCAGAAGATGGGTGGCCGGGCAGAAGCGCTCCTCACTTCCCAGGCGATGGGTGGCAGGGCAGAGGCGCTCCTCACCTCCCAGACGATGGGTGGCGGGGCAGGCGCTCCTCAACTTCCCAGAGGATGGGTAGTCGCGCAGAGGCTCTCCTCACTTCCCAGATTGGGTGGCCGGGCAGAGGCTCTCCTCACTATCCAGATGGTGGGTGGCTGGGCAGAGGCGCTCCTCACTTCCCAGAAGATGGGTGGCCGGACAGAGGCTCTCCTCACTTCCCAAACAGGATGGCCAGGCAGAGGCGCTCCTCACTTCCCAGACGATGGGAGGCCAGGCAGAGGCGCTCCTCACTTACCAGAAGATGGGTGGCCGGGCAGAGGCTCTCCTCACTTCCCAGATGATGGGAGGCCAGGCAGAGGGGCTCCTCACTTACCAGACGAGGCGGCCGGGCAGAAGCGCTACTCACATCTCAGACAATGGGTGGCCGGGCAGAGGCGCTCCTCGTTTCCCAGAAGATGGGTGGCCGTGCAGAGGCACTCCCACCTCCCAGACGACTGGTGGCTGGGCGGAGGCTCTCACTTCTTCCCGGATGGGGCACACGGGCCGTGGCGCTCCTCACTTCCCAGAAGATGGGTGGCGGGCAGGCTCCTCATTTAACAAGGTGATGGAGTGGCGGGACGGGGCGGTGCCACCACTTCCCAAAGAGGCGGCGGGCAGAGGTGCTCCTCACTTCCCGGGCGATGGGTGGCCGGGCAGAGGCTCTCTCACTTCCCAGTCGATGGGTGAGATTGGGGCAGAAGTGCCTCAATTCCGAGGCGTGAGTGGCGGGCAGGCGCTCCTCACTTCCCAGACTGGGCGGCCGGCCAGGCTGGAAAACCAACAAGTTTTCTTGAATCTCTCAGAGGAACAAGTTACAGAGCAAACTGGCAATGAAATCTGTAGAGACAGGAAATCCAGAGTCTGTAATGGAATCTCTTTACCTGGAGTAGAAGCAAGTGGAGCCATGAAGGAATATTTAAATGGTAATTTTAATATTCAGCTGGAGGCTGAGTGTATACACACAAAAGCTGCAATTGAATAGTGAAATTGTATGTGTCATAATCACCTGAAACTAGAAACAACCAAGATGTCATTAAATAGATGAATGAAAAAACAAATTATGGCATATTCATATAAAATGGAATATTATTCAGCAATAAAAAGAAGAAAAAGCTACCATTCCACAAAAAGACATGGAAGGAGCCAAAGCACCTGGCAGCTCCCTTTCAACACTCGCTCAACTCGCTCTTTTCATTCCTTTCGTTCTCATTCCTCCATTTCATTTCAACATTCTATTTCAATTATTATTTCTTTTCCTCCTTTCTCTCTTTCAACAACATAGCATAACAACAACAACTTTTCATGCTCCTTCAGCTATCACATGTTCCTTTCTTCCTTTCTTCTCTCCCTCCCTCCTCAGCCTGTACCATTCCTCCCTCTTT
>JAKGGE010002555.1:0-44062 GCA_023748175.1 Hoolock leuconedys
GTTTTCTTGAATCTCTCAGAGGAACAAGTTACAGAGCAAACTGGCAATGAAATCTGTAGAGACAGGAAATCCAGAGTCTGTAATGGAATCTCTTTACCTGGAGTAGAAGCAAGTGGAGCCATGAAGGAATATTTAAATGGTAATTTTAATATTCAGCTGGAGGCTGAGTGTATACACACAAAAGCTGCAATTGAATAGTGAAATTGTATGTGTCATAATCACCTGAAACTAGAAACAACCAAGATGTCATTAAATAGATGAATGAAAAAACAAATTATGGCATATTCATATAAAATGGAATATTATTCAGCAATAAAAAGAAGAAAAAGCTACCATTCCACAAAAAGACATGGAAGGAGCCAAAGCACCTGGCAGCTCCCTTTCAACACTCGCTCAACTCGCTCTTTTCATTCCTTTCGTTCTCATTCCTCCATTTCATTTCAACATTCTATTTCAATTATTATTTCTTTTCCTCCTTTCTCTCTTTCAACAACATAGCATAACAACAACAACTTTTCATGCTCCTTCAGCTATCACATGTTCCTTTCTTCCTTTCTTCTCTCCCTCCCTCCTCAGCCTGTACCATTCCTCCCTCTTTCAACAACAACAACAACAATAACAACAACCATTGCTTATCTCCTCTGTTGCCCAGGGCTGCAGTAGCGATTGGCACAATCTGTCCTGCAATCTCACCCTCCATAACAACTGAGTTCTTGTTAGCATCACGCATCCCTGGGTAGCTGGGACTACAGGCGGTCATCACCATGCCTCTTTTTTTTAAAATAAGAATAGGGTTTCATCCCGTATTTGAAGCAGGGCTGTATAGACTCCACCGACCTCAAATTGATCCACCCATCTTGGACTCCCAAAGGTGCTGGGATTACAGGCATGAGCCACCATGCCTGGCCTTAACCTGTATATTTCTAAGTTGAAGCAGTTCATCTGAAAGGATACATACCATACAATTCCTGTTATATGACATTTTAAGAAGGCAAAACATAGCAATAGTAAAATGTTAATGGCTTTCCAGGGTTGGTAGGGGAAGCATTAATCACAAGAAGATATTTTAGAGATTGGTGAAGCTATTGGGTATGAGACTTTAATGGTAGACACATGACACTATCGTTTTGTAAAACCCACTTAGAATTTACAGCACAGAGTGAACTTTAATGTATACAAATTTAATTTCCAAAAATTATGAGGGTTGGTAGTTCCTAGGAAGGATGGCACACTGTGACAAGATAATTTAACTGTATCATAAGTGAATGAAATAACCTCACTGAATTGGGTGCAGGAGGGAGGTACTCACTATGCCTGCTGAAATAAGTGAAGTCTATAAGACTAACAGCAAAAGGAACTGCACATAAGTACTCTATTCTATTTGATAAAGTTGTTTCCCCTTGGGGGGGTGGTTAATTCTGAAACTTCTATACATATATATTGGAGATTGAACAATAAAGTAAATGGGTGCTTTATATAGCGGGGGAGCCAGATTTCTTTGTTGGAAGTAAGAGTTTACAGATGAGCAGAGGCAGGGTTAGAATGATCCCTGCAATTGGTAATGGATTGGCGACAACAGTATAACAATGTAAGTATACTTAGATATAGATAGCTACATATAGAAATATTTACATCTATACATATAAAATGGATTGAGTATATACAAATATTTCCTTGTTCTGTCAGCTGAGAGGACCTAGAAGCAATGACATAGCTGGCACTCATATATTTGTTTCTGATATTTTCCAACTAAAGGGACTGGGGCTGCTTCAAATATTTGATTTGAGGAGCAGATGATGCAAGAAATATACAAAGATTATTCTGGAGAACCTAGTATACCAAGCAAGGAAGTGTTAAAAAAAAAAAGAAAAAAGAAATTAAAACCACGTAATAGTTAAAGAGTATGCCATTTGTAACACAGGAGCCAAGTGAAAGGGTGCTCCAATGACCCAAACTGGAACAATTAATCACTAAAATAAGTAAAGTACTATTGAATTATAAAAGTATAAAATAAGTATGTCAGTTCATACTGGAATAACTTTTTAAAAGTAAATAGATATGAAGAATTTGGTGTAAAAGAATAAATATAATAAAACCCAGGGCAAGGTTCATACAAAAATTTTGTAATATTTCTAATGTTTTATAGATGGACTGAATATTCTTTTCTGAGTGTCCTAGCAGACAAAGCCAATAATTAAGTAGGTCACAAGGTTCTCGCATGTGTATATCTCAAAACAAGAAGTACTTGTTCGAAGTCAGAAGATCAGTTTCTCTTGAAAATGAGATTCAAAGACATTCTTTAGTTTACCTCAACAACATCTTTGTAATAGACAAGGATGCTTGTCTTACCTTTGAATATGGCACTTAATTAATAAGAAGTTTGTTTAGTTAATTTCTTATGATGACACATGAACAGGATAATGCTTATAGGTACTATATGTCTGTATTTATATACAAATTATTACTTGTCCCTAAAGGAGTTTTTTTTTTTTAAATCTTATTCTTGAAATCTAGGTCACAAAACTGGCAAAAATTAAAATGTTTAATTTTGCACTTCAAATTTTATTTTTTTTACTAATACTGACTTTTCATGATAAGTAAAATATTGAATTCTTAAAATACGAATTTCCCCTGCTCTGTCATCGGTTTTACACACATGTATTTAAGGAATGGTTAAGATCCCAGTCATTAGCATTAAACTTCCTTTTTAATACTATTGCATCCTATTCTGGTCATAAACCTGCCTATCTAGTTGCTCACACACCTTCATCCTATAAGCCAAAGGGGTTATAGATCTATTTAGAATAACTTGCTTATGGATTTGAAACACAAGTAGTTTCATCAACTAGCAGCATTACTCTGAACTTTCTGAGTATGATTGGTTTGACTTTTCTCTGCTCTGCGAGAGTGCTGAGAACAAAGCTGCAAGATGGTGCTGGAAGGGGTCAGGTGGCACTTAACAGTGTTGGGCACCATACGAGGAAAGAGCTCAGAGCACCAGTGGGTTGCTTACACAACATTAGATCTAAATAGAAAACCATTCTATGTCCATCACCACTGAGGATTAAAACTGGGAGGGCTAATTTGTTTCAAATTGGGAAGAGAAGCATCAACAAGACTCCCTGCTGAAGCGGTGTGGGTCCTTGTCATTTAATTCATCATGGGGTCTCCTAGAATCTGACCTGGGATTGTTTTGGAATGGGGCTACAAATTCAGGTGCCTTGTGTTGGTGCCCTGTGTAACTGTTTCCATCAGACTGTCACATTTAGATTGCGGTATGTTTTTTTAATAGTCATTTTGAGTGCTGTTTTCTGTAAACAAGCTGCTGCTCAATTTGCAACACTTTATTAACTTGCAATATTTTACATCCAAAATGGAAAAGCTATATCTAAGGAGGGTGATTAGCAAGTTTACTGAGGCTCCTTTTCCCTTGTGTTAAAGACAAGCCCCATACACTCTTAAGCTATATAATTTAGTAGTCTAGGATTTAATGGTTGTCTTAGATCCAATCATTTTTTCAGGTATCAAATAAACTCTACTTAAAAGCAGACATTGCCCTCTTGGTGTTTGTCAGTAGGGTATTATTTAATTTAAAGATAAACTTTAAGCAATTTTCCCTTTCAACTTTAGCAGACACTTTGAGAAATAGAATTTTTCTCAGAGTAATGTCATCTAATCTTCAAACTTCTGTTATTGTGTGTTTTTTATTTCCATGGAAATACATTTCTTTCGTGAATATAATTGTGCTTTTTTTAAAGTGTCTTATCACTTGGGGACATCTTTTTTCTCATTTATTACCTTGGAATCTAAAGAGAACAAGATAAAAATACCAGATTAATCTGTTAGACACTTACATAAAAAAAAACCTAAATATTTACATTTAAGGCAGGCCCCTTTTAAATATTTATTGATGAATAGTAATAAATATTGTGATACACTAGTGGCAAAAGGCATTGCTTATTTATATCACTTTGGTGTAGACTAGGCAAAATAGAACTTCAAATTATAGCAGGGGTTCGTTTAAAATTATCTGGAGTGGAAGGAACACAATCATAGCATAACTGAAAGAAAAAAAAGTCAATTGGGAAAAAGGCACTCACTGACTCTCACATAGGGTTGTTATCCAGATTCCAAATTTCATTCTCTCTTGCCACTTTTTTAGATGTTTGCCTCAGATATTCTTATTCTCTTTTCTTTCTTCTTTTCTCCTTCCTTCCTGCCTGCTTCCCCTTCCTCTCTCTCTTTCCTTCCTTATTCATTATTCCTTCCTTCATTCCTTCCTTCCTTCAGCTATTCCATTCCTTCCATTCTTTCCTCTTCCCTCTTTCAGACCTGAGTTCTCACTACATTTTCCCAAGCTGGTCTCCAGGCGCTCCTAGCCTCAGTGGTTCTTACCTTGGCCTCCCAAAGGGGATGTTGTGATTACAGGCGTGAGCAATCACTGGGCAGACCCCGCACTTCTATCTTCTATCTCTTTCTCTCTGCTGGACCCTTCTCCTATTAACATTCTAATTTTTGTTCAAACTACCATCTTCTTTTTGAGATAAGGTCCCTTCTTTCTATTACACTGTAGCACATCATCCGGTTTTCTTATAAACATGGCAAACCATACTCATTTACCATTCAGCCGAAACTTACCCTCTGCAAGCTGACATTTGCAGCTCTTTGAATCATTACTATCTTCATGACTGTCAAATCTCTTTAAATTGTTTTTGACATGAACTCATTCTGTGTGCATCTCCATCTCCTTTCCACATGAGATAAACTAGCACTCATGACTGTAGATAGCATTCTATTTTTTCTACTTTTTTTTTCTACTAAACTTTTTTAACTGTTAATGTTTTTTGATCTCTCTACGCTCTCTCTTTTTTTTTTTTTTTTTGATGCCTTCTCTTGCCTGACCCTAAAGCATTGGTTTGCTCTCTCTAGCCTTCTCAATCTGTGTTTCTACTGAGTGATCTCATCCATTATCAGGGCTGCAGCTCCCATTAATGCTGTTGAATGAAATCTAAATGAATCATACAAGAAAGCTGGACTACTTTAAGAAGAGAAAGCAGATATTCTGGGTAATAAAAATAAAGGATATTTTTTAAAACAGATATGAAAAAAGAACAGTCTTACATGTGATTACAAAGTAGATTTATAGGCTCTAGCTATTAAGAAAAAAAATCACCCAAGGCACTGAATTCAGAGGATGTAGAAGATAATGGAATTAGTACTTCCATTAAGACAAAGGCATGGTATGTTAAGAGCTCAAAGGCAGCTCTTTCTTATGCTCTGGATGGAGCAGGAAATACTTGCCCTATAGTTTACAGGTTGCTTGTACTAAATACCAGAGAAAATTGTATACTATGAATTTTTCTAACTTTACTATGAATGCAAGGTATGGGGCTTGTGGGACAAGGGGGGCAACTAGTAAACATAGCAAACATCAGGATTTCTGGATCAGTTGTGTACACTATATTTATTACCACATCTCAAAGTGGCGGGTGAGATGAGTAGGAAGATAAGATATAAGGAGTAAAAAAGGCCAAGACTTCATTGCTAATTTACTGGGAGTATTAAGCTGGGATGCTGAAGGCAAAGCTTGAAAATATTACTTGAGTCAGGAGTGGGCATTATGGAATGATTAGAGCACATTGGGTCTGTAGTTAAGCAAGAGACAGCCAGGTTTCTGAAAGATCATGCTCTAAATATAGCATTAACCTTCATATTTTAGATATGAAGGAAAATGAAACTTCATTGATTAAGTAAACTGTCAAAGTCAAGTCAAGGTTTACTATCAGATCTAACATTTTGAATTCAGACCACTGTCTTGCAGGCCATCATGCCAGTCACCCTCTAAAAAAAATGAGCAGAGATTAGGGACATTTAAGAAAGTTCTTTCTGTTTTAAAACCATTTTAACAATGCTTTGCTCCAATCAAGTAAACTTATCAGCATTTTATTAAACAAAGCACCATAATTCACAGGGAAAACCATAGGGCTTCAGGGTGGCTGACAAATATTTCATTGCTCCTTCTACTATTTTTGCTCCCTGGAGCCTGTTCAGTATTGGTCACAGGGACAATTCACTCCTTTCAAAAGTCTTTAATTTAGTGTTGAGCTGCTCAGAAAATCATTCCTCACACATAAATGAACAGCCTGATTGTTATTCCAAGCTTTTAAAATCTTGGATAAAATTGAACACAAGCTTTCTTTGAAGAATGTCATGTCTTTGCTAGTGGGCCTCAGCAGTTTAAAACCTACTGGCCTCTGCTTTAGATAATTCATAGCTTATTCCCATTTGATAAGTCAAATAGATTTTTTTTCAGAGATTATTCTTTTGTAGACTTTTTTCTCATTGGTTTGACTATTAGTAACAGAACATTTAGAAATATTTCAAATGATCCAATATAATTAAAAATACAGTATAGATGAGCTGTATATTTTGAATGAGATTTTGTAATAAAAGTCAGTCTTTGAATTGGAAAGCCTACTTCATACAGCCATGCATAAATTGGCTGCTACCCGGCTGTTCCATTCTCTCAACATAGAAATTATACAAAGTGCTATACAAAGACTCAGGGCTTTAGGAATGAGCCATGTTGATTGGGTTTTGGCAGTTGATGTTTTCATTTCATTTTGTTATGCTACCTGACATTTCTATAATTAAAATATTCAGGTAGAAAATACCGAATAAAATTGCAAACATTTCTGGGAATGTTAAATGGTGTGTAGGCATTTACATGTTGATATGAATTAATTTAATCAGATTGTTTGCCTTCTAAACTCAGCAGGGGTGCCGACAATCATAATGAATTTGTTTGGAGAGAAGAAATCAAATAATGTGAAAACATAGAACATTTGTTGGTATGAAGCGAAGAGGCCTGGGTGGATCGCACGATGGTGAGACAGGGAAGGGCACTGATCTATTTCAGAAAAGAGATTTTTTTAGAAAATAAAACTGTCTTTGTCCTCATTGCATTACACATGTATGTACTCACATGTGCATACACACCATACCACACACACAGAGGTTATATTCAATATTTCTGGGCCTGGTGGCTCACACCTGTAATCCCAGCACTTTGGGAGACTGAGGCGGGTAGATCACTTGAGGTCCAGCAATTCAAGACAAGAAACCTGGCCAACAGGTGAAACCCCATCTCTACTAAAGAAATAAAAAAATAGCCAGGCTTGGTGGCACATGCCTGTAATCCAGCTACTTTCGGGAGGCTGAGGCACAAAAGTGCTTGAACCTGGGAAGTAGGAGGGTTGCAGTGAGCGAGAATCTCACCACTGCCTCAGCTAGACGACAGGCAGACTCCATCCAGAAAAACAAGATTTCTGTACCATTGGGACAAAGAACTGAGGAAATACTATTACCACCATAAGAAGGCTATCAGTGACTTAAACAGCTTTTATGGGCTGGCCTATAGAACATCTTTCTGACTTTCAAATTACAGACCAAATATAATAAACCATTATATTATAATTAATGTACATTTTAGAATCTCTGGACAAGATAAATTAAAGTTCTCTGGATAATGTTTTTTAAATGATAATTTTTTTTGTTTTAGAATTTCCTTACCTAGAGACTTTCTCTCTTGAAGAATGTTTCCTTTAATCAGGTGTAAAATTTTTGTACCTATTTTGTTTCTGGCCTCCCTTAAATTCAAATTTGAGACCTAATCACAGTAACAAACCTGTTATGCTGCTCCGTAGCCATTATTACTTTGATTCTCGAATTTCTGTTTAAGCAGCCTAATTGAAAGAAGGCTTAACTCTATTATAAAATGGTAACTAAGAAAAAGACACAAAACTTTGGGAAGGCCGAAGCGTGATCACGCGGAGTCAGGAGATCGAGACCACAGTGAAACCCGTCTCTACTAAAAATAAAAAATTAGCCAGGCGTGGTGGTAGCCTGTAGTCCCAGCTACTTGGAGAGGCTGAGGCAGGAGAATGGGTGTGAACCTGGGGAGGCGAGCTTGCAGTGAGCAAAGGTGTGCCACTGCACTCCAGCCTGAAGCGACAGAGAAGCGAGAGACTCGTCTCAAAAAAAAAAAAGAAAAGAAGCACAAGAAGAAACAGAGCGTTTTTATGTATTATGTGGTTGTACATACATTATCTTAGTTATTCCTCCCAATACGTTATGACATAGGTCTTATGATCCCATTTTGATAAATCAGGAAGCTGGGTTCAAACAGATCACGGAAGTGACAATGTTGACATTCAGACTTCTCAATATCTAACCAGTTTATTGAATGAATGATATCCTAATATAGGTTATAATCAGGACACAGCTTTATTTTTTCCTCTATGTTTTGCATTCCAGAATGCTCCCTTGTGTCCAAATGCTCCTCACTCCCATCTGTTGAGGAGATTGCACAAATTACAGGTTTGCTTTTAAGGACATTTTGCATTTTCAGGTATTACCAAATCTAATCTTTAAAGCAAATCTTCAGCGTATCAACTCAAAGTTTTTCCCCATGCTCCAACTGGACCTCAGCTGAGCATCAGAGATTGAAGAGGGGTAAACCGAGGGAAATGTCATTTTTCTTCTGTTTTCTAGGCTTTTCTACTTTTCTTCTCCATTTACTCAGCAGTTGGCTACTTCAGAGTCAGGGGAGGCTGGAGAGGGATGGAAGTAGGAGGAAAGAAGTAACATCTTCCTTGCAGTGAGTATCTGTCAGTGACCCTTTCAATGAAGTTTCCAGATGCTTCAGCTGACACAGGATTCACTTTCTGACTGACTTCTTTAAAACTTCACTTCCTCCACTGTGAGGCATGTTTTCTTCTCCTATAGGATGTCCTTTGGCAGGGCCCATCAGTATGTTTTTAACCTTACCTTCTGAGTCCATTTGGCATGAGGAGTTCAGACATCTTTGACTGGCCATATACATAAGTGCAGTCAATCCCTGCTGCTGTGCTCTCTGCTTGTCTTGCCATTTAAATCAATTTAGCCATCCTTGCGCAGCAGGCATTCTCCCAGGTGAAGGCAGGAGACCCTTCCATGTTTATACATGCCCTGCAACACATGTCAGGTCTTCTGGTAGCCAGCTGGGGTGAGATGCTAGAGTCCCCTTTAGACATACTTGCTGTTTATGTCAATTTTTGTCAGCAGTCTTCTCACTTATCTTGAGGTGGAGGAGTAATTATATACATCAGAAGGGCTGATAACTATACACCCCAGGTAGCCTCTTTGATGACTTAGCTTTCTTTTTTATATAGCTATGTTGGGTAAGTTGCTGGATTAATTTTGCTGCCTTAAGTTAGTCCAACATGGTTGTAATACAACACTTTCCTTTAGAATGTAGGGGTATATATAATCATTTTCCTTAATCTTGGAGCCTTCGGCTGAAATTCAGAAATAATGAATAAGCCTCATTTAACACTTTGTTGTTTTGTTTTTAAATTTCATAGTCTTTTGCCTATAACATACTGCTTCGAGAAATTCACCTTAGGTAAATCCTACTCTATTCTTCACATCTTTAGAAGTTTATTATGACAAAACATGTATATTAATCTGTAAAAAATTGAGCAGACTTTATATTGTAAAATTTGTTTCTACCTCTATTTGTCTTTTTACAAACATAAGATGTGTTTTCTGCTACAAATATAATTCTAACTTTCATTACAGATTGCAAATGTCGGTATTTACCAAACTCAAGATTTCTTTGGAAATATTTTTCAAGCAACATTGAAGCCTTTATTGCTTTAACGTACTAGTTGGCCAGTCAAAAACATTCTGCAAAAGAACTGTTAAATGGAAGAAGATTAATGGGTCTTATTTTGGCCTTAATGCTTTATGTAGCTGTGTGAACTTGAGAACTATGTTAACCTCTTTACTTTTTTCCACTCAGGGTTCTATAATTTAAAGACTCTTACTGGTAATCTTTATAGCCACAAGTTTAACCATCCACTTGGTACTTAGATGAACCATTTAGACCAAGCACTGAAATCCTTCTAAATAAAGCCAGAGCCATTGGAGCTGTGAGTAGAAAATAACCCCTGACTGATAATATGTCTGGACAAGCCATTATCAGGAGGGGTTGCTGATTTCAGTAAAGTGGAGAACTATTAATCTAAGCAGTTAAGTTTTCAGAGTTTCCAGAGACTAAACAGGACGCATACCAACAAAATGAGTACACTTACAGGCATTTTATTTGTTAAACGGCCAATAAAGTGTGTGTGTGTGTGTGTGTATGTGTGTGTCTGTGTGTGTGTGTATGTGAGAGAGATGAGAAAGTGAGTGAACGTTTGTCTATTCACAAATTAATTAATATATAATATGCTGATAAAATTTCCAAAGTAATAAATAATATTTATAAATAAAGCAGGCCTCAAAATATAGATGAATATCCTAATAGCTTCAGGATAAAATCAAACTCCCGATGGCATAGGACCTCCCATGGCCTGGCCTCTGATGCCCTCTTCACACTCATCTCTTGCTTTGCCTGACTCAAATTCTATCCTTTGTGATCATACTGACTACTTGTTCTTGCTCAAAACATCAGGATTTCAGCCTCCATGGCTTTTCATAGCAACTTCTCTTATCTATTGTTCTAGTTATCTGCTGGGTAATAAATCGTACTAACACTTACTGGTGGTCCTGGGGTTGACAGAGCTTAGCTAGGTGGTCATACTCAATGGAGTCACTCCTTAGGAATGCAGTGGTGGCTAAAACTGTAATTGTCTGGGTCCTGCTAACTCACATGTCTTGTACCTGGACTTGAAGACTCAGACAGCTGAAATCTGGAACAGCTGGGCTCTGGATATTCCTCTCTGTGGTCTTTTTTTTTGATATGTTCTCTCAGCTTGATAGCTTCCAGCGGAGTCAGACTACTTACACGATGGCTCAGGCTTTAAAATGCTTGTCTTAATAGAACAGAGTCAGGTGGAGTATATCATCTTCCACGGCTAGCTTTAAATGCTTGTCTTAATAGAACAGAGTCACGTGGAAGCCATATCATCTTCCAAGGCTTGTAATGTGACTTCTGCATTTTATTTATTAGAAAGCAGTTGCTAAGGATGATTTATGTTCAAGAAGGGAGAGGTGAATTCCACTTTTCTATGGGTGGAATGTCAAAGAATGTATGAACATATTTTCAAACCATCTCATGTGCACAGAGCAAATACCTATTATCATATTTTGGGACTCCTGTCTACATTCGTCTCTCTTATAGAGGAAGACTTTTGGACCATGTTCATATTTCACCTTACCTTACCCTTTCTCAAATTGACCATTTGCTTCATTATATTTCTATTATTTCTGTGCTCTATTCTATTATTACAAGTATGTTTTTTTTTTTGTATATCTATATTGTCGTTTATGCTTGTCTGGTCTATTAGAATACAAATGTAACTAATGTTTCTATGTCCTTGTTAGCTGTTATTTAGCTCAGTATCAAAAAAAGTCTGTTAATTGAATGACTGATTGAACTGAATAAAGTATTGAATAATAAATGTAAGAGAATATAAAGCTTAAATAAGCCAGAAAAATTTATTTATAACAAAACAGACTGCACAAAATGATGCAAAATCCCATTTCTTTCAATGCTAAGGACATTTTGCTTTGGGCTTTATGAAAAAAATTACAATTGGTTTTGCTACTTTTATTGTATAGGTATTCGAAACCCTGGCTTTTATTTTTTTCTCATTAGCATTATGGTCGTGAAACAAATTATCCACATGCCAGATTAGAGCTCATGTCCTTAGTTCTGAGGCCCTGAAAAAATTAGCGAATTCGTGGAATATACTCATCTTCTTTCTCTCGGAACTGGTATACATTCATCTTAATGACTCCTACAGCTGATTACAAGAACCATCAAATGTCCATAAAGCCCAATACAATAATAGAAGAAGAACTTTCCAAGATGAATTTAAGTGATGGATTTGCAAATATGTGTTAACTTCCTGGCAATTGTATAATAAATGATAAGCAGAAATTAAGTAATGTACTTCTATTTGCTTTAGATTTATATGTTTGCCTTTTGAATTTTATACTGGCCATTGAAATTGACAGCATTAATCTTCTATCTTTTATTTCATCTCCTATATAAAGCTAGTTAAAAGATGTTTGCAACTCTCCACCCAAATTAGTGAAAACAAGGTTATTTATATTTAATTTTCCCAAATTGCCAGACTTTTTACTTCTCAACATTCCTATATCAATATTAGCACTTTGGATATTAAGAAATTTAAAAGTTGAATAGTTTGCGGCATATTTCAGCAACTCAAGATCTCTACCATACGTTATAGTTACATGGGGGTGGATAATTGATCTTTAATAGTAAAGAAGGTAATTCACATTGGACTCAGAGTCCTGGGTAGCATTTTCATTAAATATCACCCCACGTAGTCATTACTCACTGCACACTTTGCTTAAGGCAGTTGATGAGGAAGGACGCCGGAAACAGGGACATTGCCATCCAACAGGCAGAACGCATACATGCTCAAGGTGTAATTTGGTTCAACTAGTACTTGGGGGTACTTACTGTCACATTATGCCACCCTACAACTAAAAAGAGTTTAGGAGATAAAACTATTGTTTTAGAGCAAATGTGTGGTTGTCTGATGGCACATACTTCAAATTCTGTTCCAATGAATAGAGATTCCATCATTCTATTGTTCCTTAGATGAAATTTGTAACATTGAATCCACAATTTAATGTTTCATCAGGCAATACATGCACCAATGTCAATTATTCAACTAAGAGTGATATGATGAGATAGCTGCTCCCTCATTATACAAGCTTTAACAGAAATGGAGATGAAAGCAGGGCTCTCTTAGTAATTTCTCTGTGCCTTTATACATAATATGAAGAAAATTTTTTACACTTGATTTCCATTGTCATTTTTTATTTATTTTTGCTTTTCTGTTCAGAAATAGACATAACTATGATCCTCCCAGGTCAATTTTAAAAATTTTAATCATTATCTTGGCTTTAATATTTTTTGGTGCATTTGTGGAAATGAAAACAAAACCCAGATCTCAGAACCCAGTTATATGTGGTGTCTGGTGTTGCTTACACATAGATGACTTAAGACAGTTATCCCTGTCACACTCTATCAGCCACACCCCTCTCAAGTTTTCACAAAACAAAAATACCTCCAATAAAATGGTGAGATCTGCGGTGAACACATCTCTAAACAAGTCTCTTGGAATCCTGATTTCAGCCAATTATTACCTCCCATGTCTTTTCTATACAGAAGTTTCTCAAGTTGCCACCAGTTTACATTATTTCCATTGGAATACCTGCTCCTATAAAGACTTTCTACTTCAGCTTCATATAAGTACTTGTGGCAGACAGGGAGAAATAACAAGCCTGGATAGTTCTGCATTTTAAATCAGTGATTTAAGTAGGGCTGAAAGGACTAGCGTCAGAGAAATCTGTTATGTCCCTGAGGGTCTGGAATGAAAGTTATTGAAAGAGAGGGCAAGGGGCCAGGCATGGTGGCTCACACCTGCAGCATAAGCACTTTGGGAGGCCAGGCGGGTGGATCACTTGAGATCCAGGAGTTTGAGATCAGCCGCAGCTAACATGGTGAAACCTGTCTCTACTAAAATACAAAAATTAGCTGGGCGTGATGGTGAGCACCTGTAGTCCCAGCTTCTCAGGCTAAGGCAGGAGGTGCCCAGGCCCAGGGAAGCAGAGGTTTACCGGTGAGCTGAGTGAGATCTTGCCACTGCACTCCAGCCTGGCCGGTGAGAGAGTCTCCGTCTCAGCTCGCGGCGACAGAGACAGACTCCATGTCCAAACTCAGCCCTGGCGACACAGAGAGTCTCCGTCTCTCAAACTCAGCCTGGCGGACAGAGAGTCTCCGTCTCAAACTTCCAGCCCTGGGCGGGACAGAGGAGTCACCGTCTCAAACTCCAGCCTGGCCCATTTGCAGAAAGAGAACCTCGTCTCAAACTCAGCCTGGCGACAGAGACAGACTCCATGTCAAACTCAGCCTGGCTGACAGAGAGAGTCTCCGTCTCAAACTCCAACTGGCCGACACAGAGAAAGTCTCCGTCTCAAACTCCAGCCTGGCAGGACAGAGAGAGTCTCCGTCTCTAAACTCCAGCCTGGCGGACAGAGAGAGTCTCGTCAAACTCAGCCTGGCCGACACAGAGTCTCCGTCTCAAGCTCAGCCTGGCCGACACAGAGAGTCTCCGTCTCAAACTCCAGCCTGGCCGACACAGAGAGAGTCTCCGTCTCAAACTCCAGCCTGGCAGACAGAGAGAGTCTCCATCTCAAAAAAAGGGAGAATAAAAGAATGGGTAAGATCATTTGTATCTAATAATAATACTCATTTAAGTAATTTTTAGGGAGTTTATAAACTTATATTTTGGGGAGAAATTCTCTGTTTTTTACTTCCTTGATTGTACTAGTTTTTGATGATCTGTATGTTGAGTTAGAGTGATGAGTGCTTGTATGTGATTCCAGCCAGTGAGGGGTTTTCCACTCACTTATTAGAGGGAAAGAAAAGAATAGGAAACAAGGTAAAGATTGACTTGAAAAGGAGTCATAATTTGGAAAGTGACGGATAGCAAACATAGTCTCTTTACCTTACCTAGATTGTCTACCATAAGCTTCCTTCTCCTGTCTAATGTTTTTTTAATTTGTGCTGCTTTTCAGGCGATCTTTTAGCTCTGTGTAACCTCTTTTATTTTCCGTTTTTAAAATTATAACACAAATAGTGCATAAAAGGCAGTTTAATTTTAAAATAATAACACTTTATATCCTACATTTAAGGCTGTTGCTGAATCACATCTAACCCCATTCCTCAATAAATTTGTTTATTTGGAAAAAGAAATAAGTGACTAGGTACAATAAAATATTTTAATTTTTCAAAAGAGTATGCTTCTGGAGCTGGTGGCTCATGCCTGTAATCCCAGCATTTTTCCCCAGGAGGCTAAGGCAGGAGGATTGCTCAAGACTAGGGTTTGAGACCAGCCTAGACAACATAGTGAGACCCTATCTCTACAAAAAATAAAAAGCAAAAGTAAATAAAAGACACATGCATTCATATAAAGTGTAATATAGAAAACTGAACAGTCAATTAAATTTTGTTGGGGAAAAACAGAAGGGACAGGACAGAGATATCTTCATAGATGAAGTGGGGAGAGCTGAAATGAAACAGATTATGGGGTGACTGCCAGGCAGACCGTGGGTTATGAGGGCTCTAGAAAGCAGAGGAAGCTTCACAGTAACAAATAACGAGGGCATGAACAATACTGGCATATTTTGGAAATCACAAGGGACTTTGTGGGATGTGGGGCAGCACCACTTAAGATTCCTCTGCAATCTCATTTCTAAAGTTTGAATGGGACAAGCCTGGAAGTAGAGTGACCTGATGAAAAGCTGTTCAGGTAGCCAGAAGAAATTAAAGTCTGGATTAAGTAATATGGAGACACTGTGTAAGTTCAAGGAATTTTTTAAGAATCACAGTTTTCAAGATCTGGTGATTGGATTTGGATATAGAGGGTAATGGAAGGAGGGTTTAGGAAATCAGTCCTAAATTTTTCAGTCTAAGTGATGGGTTCATGACAGTTCTACTGGGTAAGATAGAAACTCCAGTAGGCAGTGGCGGTGGGCTCACTCACTGTGAATCAGCACTTTGGGAGGCGGGGCAGATCAGGTCAGGAGGGTCCGAGACCATCCCAGGACTATGCGGTGAAACCCCGTATCACTAAAAGCCACCAAAATTAGCCAGGCATCGTAGCGGGTGCCTGTAGTCCCAGCTACTCGGGAGGCAGAGCAGGAGGAATGAAGTGAACCTGGGAGGTGGAGCTTGCAGTGGGCGGTCGGCGCCACTGCACTCCAGCCTGGGGGGACAAGCGAACTCCATCTCAAAAAACAAACAAACAAAAAAAAAAACTCAGTAAAATTGCTCTTTTGCACAAATTTGGAAATAATGGTATTTGTGATTGCTTCAATCTTCCTCTGAGACCCAGATGTTAATCAGAGAAGACTGAGGAGGAGGAACCAAATGGGGGAAAGAACATGGAGCAGGAGTATTAGGGAAGTGAGTGCCTTGTGATTATTTGGGGCTTTCACAGTCAGGGTATGGGTCATATTTTCACTATCTTTATTTTTGTACCTATTGAATTTTATAACATGACTTTTACATTCACCTTATGCTGTATGACCAATTTTAGCTGATACAATTCTTTCAATCCAACATATAGTATTTTGGTGTTTCTATGTGTAGTTGGAGAATCAGGTCAAAGATGCTGAATTGAGTTTTGATAATGAGTTTATGATTGCTTATCAGCTATGGAGATGGAACCAATACAAAGGAATATAAACATATGTATTTGAATACAGAGCTAGGAGCTGCAAAAGAAACAGATTTTTTATTACATCGGGGTATATATTGGTGTAAAACCGATTATACTTCCTTGAGCTTGACATTTTATAGAGTAAGCAGAAGAGAGGAACCAGCACAGAAAACAGAAAATAGGGTAGAAATGTTACAAGATCAAATGAGTGCAGAGTCATGGAAACTGAAAGAATAGGAGTTTGTTTGAAAGGAAGTGAGAGAGAAAACTTTAGGTGGAAATTTCTCTTACATTTCATGAGTGGGAAGCAATTTGAGGCTGCTGCTTAGAGGAGACGGGTGCAATGAGACAAGAAATGATTGAATCTAACAAGTGAGACTGAGCATATTCTTTCACGAATGTTGAACAAAGAAAGGGAGAATAAATTTTGGAAGCCTTATTCAAATACATTGGGTTGGGAGGGCTTTAGATGGAGAAGACACTTGAATCTGCTATGATGATAGTAGCTAGAAAAGAGTCTAAGATTCAGGAGAGGAAAAGATAGTAGACTATGGAGCAAGTCTCCAATTATTGATGAGAATTGAAAAAAAAAAGTGTGCCATGTGAAGGCTTGGCCACAGAAAGGGGGAAACACCTCATTCTCTAAGGTAACAAAGAGGAAACAATTCTGCATGGATGTGGGCAGAAGTGTGCAAACAAGGGAATCAAGTAAGAGTGACCTTGGCGTGGTCTCTCTTCTTTCAAGAGAAAGATAGAATGGAAGGGTTGATTGATGACAAACCATCAAAATGAGCTCTTGAATCTCAGATTAACACACATTTAGGCTGCTTGATGTGTGTGTTACTGAAGATGCTACAAAATGTACCAAAGTGCTTTATGTTTTATAAATGTGTAATAAAACACTCTATTTGTCTTTGTTACTAGAAAAGTAATGAGAAGACTTGCTATTATTAATAAAGGGAGCACTGGACTAAGAGTCTATAGAGCTGGCTTCTGATTACAGTCTTGTCATGTAACTAGCATGTTGGGCAAGAAAATATAACAGGTTTCCCATCTGAAAGGAGAGAGAGGGAATTGAATGAAATGATTTCTGTACCCTTTCCTAATACAAACCTAACAACAGTTTTTATTTTTGATAAATGCAACTAAACGGTATATAAATTGCCTAAACTACATATTTGGTGTTGTACACCCATGCCAGGCTGTGGACCCTGAGGCAGCTGGAGACTTAATCTGTAGTGATCAGGTTTGGAATAAAGTTTTTAAATTTATTTTAAAATATTTTAACATTATTACTTTGAGTCAAACACTATACTAGGTGTTGTGTGAATAAAAGCATATACTCAATGAGTTTGGGTCCTCAGAGACTTACAAACTACTGAAAAATGGAATATACATCTTTCCAAATGTCGAAACTATAAAACCAAGACACGAAGAGACAATAAATATTCCAAGACTAGACATAACAACACAGAGAGTCTTTTGTTTTCCCAGGCTGTTGTTAATTGCCAGAGACATTTGCTGTTAATTGGCCAGGACATTTTTTTCCAGTTCTAGTTCATGTGATGTCTTCCCTGGATTCCCACTTGTCTACTAAATCTGTTGCCACCGTAGCCTAGAGAGATTCTAAAGAGGTACTGAAGACTACAGAAATGGTATCTCCCTGCAGGAGGAATTGGTTTGGGCATGAACCCATGAGCAGTTTAATGTCATTCAGCTTATGCTGTGTGTTATCCTTGAGCTAACTAAGCTCTGCCATCAGAAACAGAGTTGCTGCTTGGGGATGAGAGTGGGGTTTTAGGTGTAGTATTTTTATTAAACTTGTAACCTCCTCAGCATATCTAAAAACCAAGTGAACTTGAACGTCCTTCCCCTCCATCTCTCCCTCCTGTTTTTTTTGTTCTTTCCTGTCTCTCTCCTTTCTTCCTTCATTTACCAATCTAGTCTATAGCTTTTTTTATCTCAATGTTTATTTGAGGCCTGTAGTAGATAGTAAGGATACAAAAGTAAAGTGTGATTTCTTTTCTCCTTAGAGCTTATAACCATGGGAAGAATATACAAATAAGCAGTAATATACACCTCAATAACTGTTTGGAGTCTTGTGTGCAATAAACAGGGGAGGGAGAGGAGGGAGAGAGAAGGAACAATAGTAATCCAAGAAAGAAGACATTCTGTGTTGGGTCTTGAAACATGGCTGTGTGTGTGTGTGTGTGTACATGCACATTTTACTTTCTGGGGAACCTGCATGTGTAAGAAGTCCTGAGGCAAGAAAGGGCCATGCATGGGGTTTGTTGATGGGTTGCAGGCATTCCACCTCTGCTCAAATGAGGAAGAGATGATAAGCCTTAATCTTACTTCTGCCTCACCTGGCTAATTGCGAACCATCTTCTCACCTATTCTACATTTACTTTCCTCTTCAAATGACAGTTTCATCCAAGGAACAACTCATCCACACATACACCCATAGGTCTCAGGACCTTGTCTTAATCTATTTGCTTACTAAAAGGAAAAAAAGAATAACTTATTTTTTGGTAGAGATATGTTGTCACATATTTTTATTCCCTGATGACAGCAGGGAAGAGGTAATTAATGGAAGTGCAGTGGCAGAAAGGACTATAGGATACAAAAAGAGTGCAAAGTATGAGATTTGAAATATAGACGGGGACAGATCCTGAGCTGCCAAGGATGCCATACCAAAGAGAGGATCTCACCATAAAGTGATGGGAAGCATTAGAAGACATTCAAGGAGGGAGAGACACAATCAGATCTATATTATATAATATGGCCATGCTTCATGTTATATTGTAGTGTATAGCAAAATTTGGTCTTGCCTACCAGAGAGATCTTGTCTTCAACTTCTGAGAAGTGTATATGTCAAACCTGGTAGGATTATCTTTGTTCAGGATTATCATGCAAAAAATGGCCCAGGGCCAACTCTCTAACACCATTGTTGTTCAGGGTGGGGACTAGCCCACCAGATCTTAGGAGTGGGGCCAGACACACTCAGTAGTCTTAGAGGTAGCGATTGGCTTTGTAAGAAAAGACCAACCCCTATGATTTTTTTGGGTAGAGTTTTGGGTAATGTGATATCAGTCAACCTGCAGGCTAAGATTAACCAAATGGGCAATCAATCAGTCCAATCAATCAAAATGCCTTAGTCATGGTGCTCTAGTAAGGGCTCCGCGTACTTCAAGACTTGAGTGAGTTTCCCTGGTTGGCAGCTTCATGCATTTGTCACATGATGCGGAGGCAGTACGTCCTGACTCTATGGGAAGAGGACAATGACGGGTCACATTTGGAACTTACTAGACTCTACCCTGTCTCTCTCTCCTTTGGCTGATTTTAATCTCTATCGCTTCCTGTAATGGAATCTTAGCCATGGGTATAACAGGTTTAGGAGAGTTTTATGAGTCCTTTCCAGAGAGTACTGTGAAACTGAATATGGTTTTGTGAATGCTGCCCATCCCAGTCCCCTCACTCAGCTTGGTTGGTGTCAAAATTCAGAACAGTCTTGGGAACTGTGTCCTCTAATTTTATACTTGGCAAACTTCTTGCACACCAGTAATTAAAAAAGCATAGGCTTTTGGAGTGGGGCAGACCTAGATTCAAATTCTAGCTTAGTTTACTTTGCAATCTGTATTTACCTCTCAGAGCTTTACTTTTTTTTTTTTAGCAGTAGCAGATGTCTTTGGTGCTCTGTGTCACCTCTCCTTGGCTTGTTGGATTTAGTTGCAGCTGTGGTGAATAATTCCAGTGAGCTTAGACTCACCTTTCTCAGGCATTGTTCCAATTCAGAAGTGTGTGCTGTGTATCTTTTCTCCTTCTGTCCCTGGGCCGTGGGTGCCTCTCAACAAATGAAAAATATGGTCCAGTTGCTCTAACAATGGGGGCGGCAGCTATACGTCACGCGTCAAACTCTTATATTTCAGATGGGCACTTCTTGGGTCGCATTCTGTTGATTTCTCAATATGCAAAGCTGTTGCCTGTAGGATCAACCAGGATATTGGCATTGGCTTTTCTGCTTATTCCCTCACTTCTTTGACCTAAGACCCTTTCACATTCTCTCTATTTTAGAATCTAAGCAGAACACTGTCACATATACCTTTATGAGGATTAAGTGACATAACATGACTACTTAAAGAGATTAATGTAGTACTTAATATATAAAGGCTGCTATTAGAAAATGACATAAATCAAAAGCAATGACTATAGGGATGGTAAGAGAAGTTGTTGAGAGATTCAGAATTGGCATTAGAGATTTTTTTTTTTTTATTTTTATACTTTGATGCCTAATAATTGTACATATTTTGAGGATACATAGTGATGTTTCAATCACGTGCAATGTATAGTAATCAGATTAAATTGAAATAAGCGTATCCATCATTTTAAGTATTTATCACTTCTTTGTGTTAGGAACATTCAATATCTCCTTCTAAATATTCAAACTATATTATTGTTAAACTTTGAACCATCCTACAGTTCGTGGGAGCAGTAAGGCGTTATTCCTCTTATCTAGCCATAATTTTGTATCTTTTAATGATCTCCATACTGTATCCCCTCTAGTGTTCTTTGCTCTACTTTTCATTTCTATGAGACCAATAGGTCTTGTTTTTAGTTTGTTTTTTTTTTTTCTTCCACACATGTGAGTGAGAGAATATGAAGTATTTAATTTTTTGGTTCCTGGCTTATTTCCCTTAGGTAGTGATCTCAGTTCCATCCATGTTGCTGCAAATGACAAGATTTTTTTTTTTTATTTATGGCTGAATAGTAGTCTATTGTTTGTATATACCAAATAGTCTTTCTTAATTCATCTGTTTATTTGGACATCTATGTTGATTTCATATCTTGGCTACTGTGAGTATTTGCCAATAAACATGGGGGTGCAGATTTCTCTTTAATATACTGATTTTCTTTCTTTTGAATAAATGTCCAGTAGTTGTTGCTGGATCATATGATAGTTCATAGTTTTTTGAGGAACCTTCACACTGTTCTCCATGGTGGCAGCTTAACACATTCCATCAATAGTGTACAACAGTTTCATTTCTCACATCGCATATGGCCTTCGTTATTTTCTGTTTTTTTTATTTGTATTTTTAGAGACAGAATCTTACTCGGTCACGCAGGCTGGACTGCAGTAGCATGATCATGGCTCACTGCAGCCTTCAGGCCCTGAGGCTCCAGCAATCCCGCCGACTTCAGCCTCCTGAGTAGCTGGGACAAGAGCCACAGAGCCTGTGGCCTATTTTATTTTATTTTTGATAATTGCCATCCTAAATGGGGTGAGATGATACCACTACTGTTGTGTTTGATTTGCAGTTCCCTGATGATTAGTGATATTGACATTTTTTAGAAGCCATTTGTTAGCCCTGATGTATGTCTTCTTTTGAGAAATATCAGTTCAGGTCATTTGGCCATTTTAAATTGGATTGTTTGGGTATTTTATCTTTTTTTTTTGTTTGTTTGTTTGTTTTTTTTTGCTGTAGGATGTTTGAGTTCTTTGTATGTCTGGATATTAATCCCTGTCAGATGACTAGCTTGCAAATATTTTCTCCTGTTCTGTAGGTTGTCTTTTCATATTTGTTGCTTTATGAAGCTTGTTGGATTTCGCATATAGTCCCATTCATTTATTCTTTCATGCCTGGGTGGGGACCAGGGAGTATTTCTTTCTTTGTTGGTTTTACTACTCTGCTCATGTTCTTACATACAATTCCTTCATTAAATATTCTTCCAGTTACCCCATTTGAATGTGTGACCTGTTAGAAGAAGCCCATAGAAGAAGCGACACTCTGGGATTGAGACAATAATTGACGCGGAGGTGGTTACAGAAAAGTTAAAAAACATGATTTCAAAATTTCAAAAGCAGTGGCTTTCACACAGATACCAGCATTATTTCTTTAGTAGCGTGTAGAACCTATCGCTTCCCTATCCTGTCTTGAGGACTTCCCATGTTATTCAGAGATGAAATCTACAGCATTGAAGCTGGGTGTAGTAATCGCCTGTAATCCTAATACTTTGGGAGGCTGAGGTGGGTGGATCATAGTGTGGTTCAAGACCAGCCACAGCCAATATGGCAAAAAACTATCTCTACTAAAATTCAAAATTAGCCAGGTGTGGTGGCATATGCCTGTGGGTTTCACCTACTCAAGGGGAGGCTGAGGCAAAATCACTGGAACTCAGGAAGCAAAGGTTGCAGTGAGCTGAGAGGTCTGTCACTGCTCCCGCAGCCAGACAAACAAAGCGAGGAGACTCTTAGAAAAACAAACAAAAAAAAAAGAAGAGAAATATACAGCTTCTTCCATGGCAGCTACGTCCCTATGAGTCAAGGTCCTCCTTGCGACCTCATTTTCAGCCCTACTCTCATCTTGCCTCTAAGAGTAGCCTTCTTGCTCTTCCTCTTTCCCTCTCAACTGGCTCTTGCTATTCTACTGGAAACAAGACAAGCACTACCCCTCCCTCATAACCTTTGCTTTGCTGGCTGCTTTCTGCCTGGAGTGTATTGCTTTGCTCATAATACACTGCAACATCACCCTATCAGGGAATAGCTGTTGACCTCTCTCTAAAATAACATCTTTCTGCCACTATCATTCTTGCATCAGTTTGTTTTGCTGCTCGTCCTATCACTACATAGCACTTAAACTCTATGATCAGATGGCTATTTATCTGCTCTATTCAGAGCCTATAGAATTACCAGGCATACAATAGATGATCAAATGATATTTCTGAATGAATAATGGGAGAAACAACTTTTGACAGTAACCACCTCTTCTGCTGAGATAGATACTCATTACATCTACCAAGTAAAAGGAGTGATATCTATCTATCTATCTGTCTATCTATCTTGCATCGTATCTGCAGGAGTCAGATGAAGATATACAGTATTAAAATCCCAGTCTGTATTATCATCCAAGATAGGTAATGCTCCATTTAGCACTGTAAAATGGCAATTTCATGAGGTATGTGGGGTGTGGTGGCCATGATTATGCCTCTCTTGATCTGCTGAGGAGAAGATGAATTCAAATATTACCCCAGCTGCTGCACTCTGGAATTCACACTGCATTCTGACAATGCAAAATTTCCTGGAGCTGTTCCCGAAGATGACACAGGTGCATCCCAGGAACCTTCAAGGCGGGCTCATTACTGGGGGGGGGATGTTGGACTAATATAGTGAACAACTTTAGTTTGAGGACTCCCCATCAACACTACTAAACTTTTTTTTAGAAAGTGTGCACTAGTCAGAACTCGTCCACTACTTTCCTTTTTTCTTATCTCTTTTACAAGAGTTAGACTTGCATTAAAGTTTCCAGTTTCTTCCAATCTCCTGGCTATAGGCACTCCTCCTTAGAAATATTTTTTAGATGTTTTAATTCTATTTTGGCTTATTGCTTCTTCACGACTGGACCATAAATAAAAAGAAACTCATCCAGAATTTAAGAGGTCTCTCCATCTTAGGAGGATTTTGATGCAAATTCCAACATATTCAGAAATTCACTATCCCAAATCAATGGGTTCTGAGAGAAATTTCCTCCTCTGTTTTGTGTTTTTTTTTTTTTTTTTTTTTTTTTTTGGGGCATAGTCTCACTCCTGTCTCACTTCAAGGTTGGGAGTGCAATGCATGACCTGGGATTCCACTGCCACCTTCGCCTCCTGGGGTTCAGCTATTATCCTGCCTTGCCCACCTGAGTGGCACCAGGATTATAAAGGCGTCGCCCACCACCACCCTGGATAATTTTGTACTTTAGGTAGGGTGGGGTTTATGCATATTGGCCAAGCTGGTCTCGAACTCCTGGCCTCGGGTAACCCACCTGCCTTGGCCTCCCACAGTGCTGAGTTTACAGGCGTGAGCAACTACTTAGCCATTTCCTTCCATTTTTTAAACTAGTGCCATTATTATTCTCTTTTCTGATCCTCTACACTACTAATTTGTCCATCTCTTCCACTGTAGTTCTCAAGCTGTCGGAAAAGCAAAAAGGCATCTATGTAGTTTTTTTTTAGAACATGCAAGTTGGCTGAATGCCTCTTCACTTGAGGTCATATAATGAATCACCAACAGATAATGACTGAACTATGCATCTGGCACCAAAACTTGTTATTTAAAGGGTGTGTGAATGATTTAGATTTGGCATTCTAGGAAAATGGCAACAATGCAGAAAAAATTTAATTTGATGTACGTGGGATGTCAAGTTGGACTTCAGTCCATGACCTGCTAATAAGCAGCATATGGCCTCTGATAATTTCAGTTTAGAGTGTTTCTTCCTTTATCCTGCTTTGGGTTCTTTGTGTCTTCCTCAGAGGTTTCACTTTTATCTTTCCTTCACTCTCATAGATACATCCGCTGCCTCTCAAATGGATTTTTTTTTTCTCTGAGTATATAAACATGCTTAGTTGTCTTCCATTTAAACAAACAAATATATGACACAAAAAGACTTCCTTACATTCTCCACTTACCTTGCAGAAATGCTATGGGCATGAAATAGAGTGGCTATAAACTCAATGCAAGTAGGATTATGTCCTAACTTAATATGTGCTCTGTTCCTAGTCCCTTGCCTGATGGCTAGATCATGACCAAAAAGAAAAAAAAAAAAACAGGCAATGGTGGATGAATAAAATGAGATAGCGTGCTTTTGAAGATAATAATACATGCTTTGAAAGTGGTGTACAATAAAGGCATACAGTATATTAATTTTATCTTATTTTTTAACAAACTTTACTGGAAGTAGCAAATATATGCAGAAGCCTCGTTATGGCACAGTTCAATGACTTTTCAAAACATATACACTTTTTTGTAGCCAAGACCAAGATTGAGGAACACCATATTACTACGGCATCCAGTACCTCAGAGTTCTCTTCTTGTTCCAGTGACTACAAACCTCAATATCAAACTCTTTTGTGTCAATTTGTTCCGTCAACATTTGTTGGGTCGTTTTATCATATTATTTTGTGCAGTTAATTCATTCTCTTGTTGTGTACTATTCCATTGTATGGTATGCCTGAATTTATTTACTTAATTCTATAGGCATTGAGATTATCTCCTGTTTTGAGCTTTCATGAATGGTTCTTCACTGAATATTTTGGACATATCTTACAGTAGGCATGTTATCTCGATATTTCAGTTGGAATTATATCACAGGAATGAAATTTCTGGGTCATTAGTTGTTTTTTAAGGTATATGTTAAAATGTGTCTGTAAACACCCCTACAGTGTTTAGTGAGGAATAGAAACTCAAGTCACTCCAAGTAAAAAGAGTTTATTAAAGTTGCACAAACTCCAGGAATAAAAAAAATAGGAAATATCAAGGGGACACATAAACTCAGAAACTGTATTTCGTGACAACAGCTCTACATACTTCAGTAGAAGAAGCATTTAAAATTTATAACTTGGATGCTTATTAGAAGGCCAATGAGTCATCAAGAGCAAGTTAAATTGGTAAGGGTGTATAATACATTTTAGAAAAAAATTTTATTAAAATATTAAGATATATTTGTTCTTAATAGAGAGAAAATATTAACAATATGGAAAAAATCTACCCCCAGATCCTACTTTACTAAGGAGTCTGAAAAGCTGCTATTTAACTGAGAGGAGAAAAAAAAACTTTTATATAATGAGAAAAAAATATAATGGGAATGCTTAGAATTTACTGTTAGTATATTTTAACTTTATATTAATATTTTTCATATATACTTTATATATTAATTTTATAATGATATATACACAGAAACCATTTAATAACTATTAATACATTTATATGCCTTTGTGTAATATACCACATATAGTGAAGTACAAGTGGGACTTTTATTAAACTGTGTTGATTAAATAGGATCTAGGATATATAACATGTATCATATTACATTTTATAACAAAAGTTCTCATTGTACGTGGTTGCTCAAAGGTGACAAATTTATGCTGTCTTTATTCTGATGTCGCGGTGATATACTACCTACACCATTAGAAATAATTACTGTTTTCTCTAGGTGCTTACACAACTTGACCTGGGGCTTTGTATTTAACCTTCACTGAAATGTTTCATGAAGTTCAAGACAAAATCTATTATATTATTAGATAAGCATACCTGTCCTCTGGCTAGCTCAAAATGACATTGTAAGAATATGAATGAGACTGTATCATTAAATATCTTTAAATGCTAAAAAAAATTAAATTGCGTAAATGGTTTAACTTTTAATATGACCACCAAAAGGAATATTTTGGGAGTTTGATTGTATTCCATTCAAAGTAAGTTGAAGTAAATTGGCTTTACATAATGTTACTTTACTAAATTCAAAGTAGTGTCTTGAATTAGGTACATGAGAGAACTTTTTATAAAATTACAGGATGCTTTCAGTTGCAAGTTTGAAATCAGTCAAAGGAACTTAACTATTAAGGGAAATTGATTGGCTCAAGAAGTAATTGAAAGGCTGGGGTGATATAGCTGGGAATGATTAAGTGTAGGGCCTCAAGGATGGAATAAAAGCGGTACTCACTCACTCTCTTTCTTCTCAGTACTGCTTTCCCTTGGGTTATTACAATTCTCGAGCAAGGACTCCTAGAGCAAATTGGGTCAATAGCATCTCAAAGTGTTTTCAATCCTTATGAAATCCAGGGGAAAAGAGAGTTTTTCTTACCCTTGGTTTATGAAAATCCTTGGATTATTGCTGGCCTAAATGGTGATGTGTCCCACATGGTCAGTGCTATGTGGCCTCTCTATTGCTTAGAGGTGGGTCGCAGTATATCCTGGAGTCAGGGTAGTTTCAGTATTATGTTCCATATGCCGACTGGAAACGGCGACTTCCCAAAGTGAGATCAGGTGCTTCTACCAGTGGCCAAGGCTAAAGGCAAAATCAGCAAGCCAAATTTCCTTTCTTACCCAGCCAAGACCCATAAGTCAGAGTTCAAGAGCCTGCCTCCAAACCCAGCTTGGTTTTTTAGCATTTCTTGAGGCACCTAAAACATTTGTAATTTGTCTTTAAATGTTCTTCGCTATTACCTCCTGGGTTTGACAAAACTACTTGCCAAAATCTTATCGACTGTGTTTCAGAGACTCTTTGCAACATTTTCTCCCAGTGAGATTACAGTTGTACATTTGTTAATTAGCATATTTGGGACCCATAATGCAGACACTTAATGTCTGAGGCGAAATCCTTATAACCCTGTCATGTTTTGCATGGGGAATAATGAGTGGGAAGCGAGTTTCAGAGAGTGACACATTACAGCTCCAATAGTTAGAGAGGAGAAACTAGACCAGTCAACCTGATTTTATCTGTACAAGAGCTTTATAGGAATAAAAATTAAAAGAAATTTAGAGCCCCAAGGGAAAAAATTAAGAGCTTATGAGATGGCAGGAAAAAGTAACAAGGGCAAAGAAAGTCAGATTACAACAGATGTACTTTGGTGGGTCATTTAGTTTTGCGTAATGCTTAGCAGGAGGGGAGTATTTTCACATCATGCTTAGAGGCCACAGCAGGGATGAGGAGTTCTAATCTTTGTAGAATTGCAAGGAGTCATTAAAGGAGGCATGGGCATGTGGAAACTATTTATAGAAGTATTCAATGAAATGCTTGTGTGACCACAAGAAGTAATGGGAAAGTGAGTGTTGCTCATGGATGCATAAAAATAAAACTTGATTATTTTTGGCTAAATAGATGGAATCATGAGATTCTCTTTGTTGGGGAAAAGAATTGTTCACGAGAATGAGGTCTTATTACCATAAGCTGGCGCTTTTAGTGCACAATCTTGGACCATCATCCAATTAAATTCTTATACCTCTTTGGTAATAGCAATTAAATATTAATCTACCTTATAATGTTGATTGTAACATATAATCTTGGATAAGTTCTTTAAAACACTTCCAGACCGAGTTTGGACTATTTGGGGCTCTCTTCCTACTACTTGATTTCTTAATGAATTGTTTAACCTGGGTCTGACAGATCTTGGTGACTCATAGATTGCTCTGATAGCAAATCTTCTGGTTCCTTAACACCAGAGTTTCCAATATGTTTATATACACCCTCAGGAGATCCAAGGTATACATAAGGCAGCTGTGTTGGTATAACTCTAATTACATAGGCAGGTTGCTTTTAGTAATCTGGAATTTTTTATATTGGTTTGCTGTTTTCTGCATAACAAATCCACCATAAACTTAACAGACTAAAAAATAGCCACATTTATTACCTTACAGATTTCAAGTCCAAGTCCAGGCACAGAATGAGACTGTGTTCTCTGCCACAGTCTTCTGAGGCTGAAATCAAGTTATTATTTTCATTTCTCCCAGTTGGGGTCTCTGGGAAAACATTTGCTTCCACATTTCATTGAGCTGTATGGCTGAATTTAGTTCACTTATGGACATGTGACTGCTGTCCCTGTTTCTTTGCTTCCCTATCAGCTGAGGGCTGCTCTTCACTCATTAGGTTGCCTGTGTACCTCACCACATGAAAATTTTCATCTTTAAATCTAGCAGTTGAGAATCTTGTCCATTTCTCTGATGTTTTGATCTCCTGACCTTAGGAGACCACAGTCCCCTTTAAGGGTTCATGGTTATGCAGGCTCACCGGGATAATTTTTTTAGGTCAGCTGTCCCACATATGTATAACCTAATCACGGGGGTAGGGCCATTATACTCACAGTCTTAGGAATGTGCGGGATGTGGAGTAACTGCTGAGTAGGCCTCTTGGGCAGTCATGTAGAATTCTGCTTACTGTAGAGCAGGACACTATATTTCTTTGACCCTAAATGTAGGTGGCCAAATATACAGTGGGTTTTCAAACAAAGACATTTTTCAGCAGTTTTTCAACCTGTTTTTTCAGTTATCCATCATTGCCTGCTCCTCCATAACCATGAAAAGTGCCAAACACAATATTAAAGCCAACCCAGTGTTAGAAGTGGTTTTTGCACGAATGCCCTGGGGAAAATGTTGTTCAGATTTGGGTACCATACCTAAAAAAATTTAGCTCAGAAAGTCTCAGAGAAAACAAGGGAATATGCATTGTAATGGTGAGGATTCTGACATATGCAATCAGCAGAACACAGTTCAAGAAACACCACTACTTCAAATCTGTGTATTGATCTGGCTGTCTAGTGTGGCCACATAAACTTCTCATAGCCTGAGGTATTCCATAGCATTATTGTTCAAATGAAAACTGTGGGATTTCTGAAAATGACCGAGAACTTAACTTGAGATCTACTTTTTGCTTACTTCTTGAAAATACCAAGAGTATTCTAATGTAAAAGCAAATTTGGATGTGAAACATAAAGCAGAAAAAAAGGTGCACATTACAAAATAATCACTTTCTCAGAGTTTGAATCGCAGCTTCTTTGAGTGTCATCACTAAAAAATGTCATTTAAAAATGTGCTGTATTTTTGTCAAAGATTTACGTAGGCATTCATTGAGAGAAATATCAAAATATTTGGCTGCATTTGTCTTTTATTCATATGTAATGATGATCTAGGTGGAACAAAACACATGAAAATGTGCTGTAGATTCTGCAGTCGTGATGGAATACATACAGAATTGTTGTATATACTTTCAGATGCAGTTTAAACATAGAACCAAGGTTTTGATTTATGAACAGAAATGCTGAATAAAAGATGAAAAATACCACCATAATGGACACACTAAAAAACCTTTCTTTAGACAACTTTTTTAGAGTTACTCTGAGCACAAGGTTGTTTCATTTTTTCTTTAATTACAATGATTTCAGCTGAAATGCAAAAGGAAATCTTTTCAATTGCCATTAGTAACAATGATACATGCGTAATAATTACATCTAAATATCCAGCTTCCTTCTACTTAGCCCATTCACATAAGCCAGTATATTACGCAAATCTGTCACATTTCCCATACCTACTAATTCTCCTGTTAGATAAAATCTTGGTTTTCTGAAAGCAGAATTTCTTTGATATTAAAACTTAATATTGTTGTTACCAAGATTAATACAAATATATGTAATGATAATATATAGTTACTACTAAAGCAAGTGATTACTAGAATATTAATGTGGTTAATATAGTTAAAATTTGTCATATATTGTATATGTGGTTTTTTTAACACAACTTTTCATATGAGTTTTTTTCAGAAATAACTTTCCTTTTTTTTTTCAAAAAATTTATATCCTCCAAAATCATTTCTAAATGGATTGAAGGTAGTTAGACTTCTCTTAGCTACTTCTCTCCTGAATTTCAAAACCACCCTTTCAACTGTGTTGAACATTTCTAAAGAATGTCCTGCCTCAATCAAAATTTCAGCTTGTCTGTAATTGCCATCATTATCATGTCAACCAGTCCACTTTTTTCCAATCTGGTGCTTCTTCCTTATTATTCATCTTTATGTTTCTAGGTCTTGGCATTGGGAAACATTCAACGCCTCATTGAATGAATGCTTGCCTGCTCTCTATCAATGACCTTTCTCTTTTACCTGTTGCCATTTAAAGCCCAAAATTTTTTAGAAATGCTTCCTCTTTAACCAACCATGTGAGGATAGAACCTGACAATTCAATCTCCTGTAATCTCTCGTATACCAGTAGTCTTCTTTCTTATTGTTTTTTTTGCCCTCAATTTTTAGAGATATAGAGAAAGGCAGGAATGTTAGATTGTATTGTTCACTATTTTAACCTGAGCATAGTACTTTCCTTATAGTCAGTGCTCAATAAATATTTGTTAGAATTAAATTGAATAAAAGGTTTATTGATTTTTTGCATGGACTATTGCAATAGACTTTCTAACTGGACTCCCTACATTCAGTCATTTCTCTAGCCATCCTGCATCACTGCCACTTAGAAACCACACTATTCCCTTGTCTTGGTATGGAATTCTCACTTGTTGAGGCACGCATGCCACTCTTTATCCTGCCTCATGGCTATCGTTGATCCAACTCTTAGCTTCTTAACATTTAATCAAACTGGATTTATGAAACACATTTTCTTTCATACAAGTATCCATTATTGCAAATTACTTTATTACCTACATGTGGCCAAAGCCGTACCCATCAAATATCACAGCTTCTGTAGTTTGCTGTATCAACCTTCCATTAATTCTGGTATATCTTTTAACTTTAATTGTAGAGATTTTTATACCATTTCCTGGTATTGTACCATTTAACATTCCTACTAATAGTGTAGCAATTGCTCCTTTTCTCCACATTCTCTGTACTTGTTATCATTCATCTTTTGATAATAGCTATTGTACCAGATGTGAGTATTATCTCATTTGGCTTTTTTTGGGATTTGTGTTTCACTGATTAAGTAATATTGAGGCACCTTTTCATATATCATTTGGTAATTTATATGTCTTCTTTTGAAAATGCCTATTCAGCTCCTTTACCCACCAAAATCACATTATTTTATTTTTTTTTCTCGGAGTTGACTTCCTGATGCATTTTGGCTAAAATCCCCTTATCACATATATGGTTTGCAAATAATTTCTCCCATTTTAAACATTGTCTCTTCATTTTGATGATTGTTTCCTTGGTTGTACAGAAGATTTTTTAGTTTGATATAATCATTGCGACTATTTTTTGCTCATTGTCTATGCCTTTGCTGTCATAGAAACTGCCAAATCTGATGTCATGAAATTTGTCTATGTTATCTTCTAGGGTTTTCCAGTTTTAGGCCTTATATTTAGGTCTTTGACCTATTTTGAGTAAATTTTATATATGTTGTTAGGTAGGTTCACTTCTGGTTGTGGACATCCTCTAGTTTTCTGTAGCATTTATCAAAGAGAGACTATTCTTTCCCCATTTTGTGTTCACTAGCCCCTTGTTTAAGATCAGTTGACTATAGCTGCATGGATTTGTTTTCTCTCTCTCTGTTCTGTTTCATTGGTCTATATGTTTGCCTTTGTGCCAGTGCCGTACTGTTTTGATTACTGTAGATTTGTAATATATTTTACAATCAGGCAGTGTGATTCTTCTAACTGCTCTTCTTACTCTCAAGATTTGTTGGCTATTTGGAATCTTTTGTAGTTCTAGATAAATTTTAGATTTTTCTATTTCTGTAAAGAATGACATTAGATTTCACTGAAAATCTATTTGATCACTTTTGTTAGTATGGATATTTTCATGATGTGGTACTGTCTAAGAACACAGGATGTCTTTCCATTTATCTGTGTCTTCTTAGATTTCTTCTATCAATGTTTTTTATAATTTTTTAATTGGCTAAGTCTTTCACTTCTTTTTTGTTAAGTTTATTCCCAGAGTATTTTTTATTATCTTTGTCTTGATTGTAGATAGAGATTGTTTTCTAATTTTTCTTTTTTGAATAGCTCATGGTTTGTGTATAGAAACATGCTGGATTTTGCATATTGATTTGCTTATCTTACTGAATTTTATATTGGTTCTAACAGTTTTGTTGTCATTGAATCTTTAAGGTTTTTTTCTGTGTACCTGGGCATGACATTTGCAGACAGAGAGAGACAATTTTACTCTTTCTTTGTGGTTTGAATACCTTTCATTTTCTTCTTTTTGCCTGATGGCCCTGGCTTGGGCTTCCAGTACTATATTGAAAGAAGTCATGAGACCAGGCATTATTGTCTTGTACCAGATCTTGGAAGATGACTTCAGTTTTCCCCTATTGATTATGATGAGCTGTGGGCTTTTCATATAGCCTTTTTGGATTGGGTAAGATCCTGCTATAATTATTTTGTTGGGGTTTAATCATCAATGTAGTTTGAACTTTTGTCATCTTTCTGTGCTAATTGAGATGATCATGTGCTTTTTTTTTCTTCATATTGTTAAGTTGTTGTATCATGTTGATTGACATATATTGAGCCATCCTTGCATCCCTGAGATAAATCCAGCTTAGTCATGGTGTATGGTTCTTTTTAATGTATTGTTAAGTTTGATAAGCTGGTATTTTATTTGGTACTTTTTATCTACGTTCATTAAGGGATATTGGCTTGCAGTTTCTTTCCTTGTATTATCTTTGTCAGGTTTCTGTATCTGGGTGATTGCTGGCCTCATAAATGAGTTTAGGTAATCCTTCTTCTTCTATATTTTGGAAGAGTCTCAGAGAGTTGGCATTAGTGGTCTTTGAATGTTTAGTAACATTTACCCTTGAAGCCAGTAGGCCTGTTCTTTCCTTTTTTGAAAAATTTTTTATTACTAATTATTACTAATTCAATCTCCTGTTATTCATCTGTTCAGGCTACTTATTTCTTCTGATGCAGTTTGGTAATTTAGGTTTCTAGAAATTTGTAAATTTCTTCTAGGTTATCTAATTTATTGGCATAATTGTATATAATAGTCTCTTATGATTCTTTTTTATTTCTGAGGCATCTGTTATAATGTCTCCTCTCTTATTCCTGTTTTTTAAATTTTAAATTATAAAAACAATGTTGTGTGTAATTTGTTACATAGATGCGTGTATATATATTTATGGGGTACATGAGAGTTTTGATACAGGCATGCAATGTGACATAAGCACATCATGGAGAATGGGGTATCCATCCCCTTATTCATCCTTGATTTACAAACAATCCAAGTGTTCTTTTAAGTTATTTAAAATATGCAAATTAAGTTATTATGGACTATGATGCTATTTTTTTTGCTATCAAATGGTAGGTCTTTTTAATACTCATTAGCCATGCCCACCTCCCCCCAAAATAACCATTCTTCTAAGCCTCTAGTAACCAGTCATTCTTCTATTAATACTTTCTATGTCCATGAGTTCAATTGTGTCTTAAATTTTAGCTTCCACAAATTAGTAAGAACATGCCATGTTTGTCTTTCAGTGTCAGCTTCTTTCACTTGTGTAATGATCTCCAGTTCCATCCATGTTTATACCAAATGTTTGAATCTCATTCTTTTTTTATGTGAATAGTACTGCATTGTGTATATGTACCACGTTTTCTTTATCCATTCTTCTGTTGATAGACACTTAGGTTCTTCCCAAATCTTAACTTCTTGTAGGAACAGTGCCACAACAAACGCATAAGTGCAGAATCTCTTTGATAGACTGATTTCCTTTTTTTTTGGGTATATACCCAGCAATTGGGATTGCTGGATCATATGGGAGCTCAATTTCTGTTTTTTGAGGAACCTCCAAACTGTTCTCCTAGTGGTTTGTACTAATTTATGTTCCCACCAACAGTATGAAAAGGTTTCCTTTTCTCCATTCTTACCAGCATTTGTTGTACTTGTCTTTTGGATAAAACCAATTTTAACAGAATGAGATGATATGTTGTAGTATTGATTTCAATTTCTCTGATAATCAATGATGTTGAGCATCTTTATATATGCATGTTTGCCATTTTGTCTTCTAATATACCATGGGTACTATGCAGCCATGAAAAAGAACAAGATCATGTCTTTGTAGGAACTGGATGAAATGAAACCATTATCTTTAGCAAACTAACACAGGAACGAAATCAAATACCACATGTTCTCACTTATAGAGTGAGCACTAAATGATGAGAACACATGTGGACCGCGTGGGGAACAACACACTGGGGCCTATCCAGGAGTGAAGGGGTGGAAGGAGGAAGGATCAGGAAAAAAAATAACTAATGGGTACTGGGCTTAATAACTGGGTGATAAAATAATCTGTGTAAATCCCACATGACACAAGTTTACCTATGTAACAAAACTGCATGTACCCCTGAACTTAAATAAAGAAGCACATAAATTTTTAAAATAGAAATATATCTATTCAAATCTTTTGCCCATTTTTTTGATTGAATTATTAGACTTTTTTTCCCATAATGTTGTTTGAGCTCTTGTAGTCACGTTATTAATCCCTTGTCCAGAGGGTAGTTTGCAAATATTCTTTCCTATTCTGTGGGTTTCTCTTCGTTGTTGATTGTATCCTTTGCTGTGCAGAAGCTTTTTAACTTGATGTGACCCCGTTTTTGCTGGTTGCCTGTGCCTGTGGGGTGTGCTCAAGATATTTTTATCAGACAATGTCTAGAGATTTTCCATAATGTTTTCTTGTAGTAGTTTTATAGTTTGAGTCTTAGATTTAAGTGTTTAATCCATTTTTTTGATTTAAATTTTATGCGTGGTGAGAGACAAAGGTCAAGTTTCATTCTTTTGCATAGATATCAGTTTTCCCAGCACTATTTATTGGAAAGAGAGACTGTCTTTTTCCCAGTGTATGTTCTTAGCGCTTTTCAAAAATAAGTTCACTGTGTGTAGATTTGTTTCTGTTTTCTCTGTTCTGTTCCAGTGGTCTATGTGTCTGTTTTTTAATGCCAGTACCATGCTTTTTGGTTACTATCCTCTGCCGTGTAATTTGAAGTCAGGTAGTATGATTCCTCAGTTTATTCTGTTGTTTGGTTAGGATAGCTTTGGTTATTCTGGGTCTTTTTGGTTCCATGTAAATTTTTTAGAATTCTTTTTCTATTTCTGTGAAAAAAATGTCATTAGTTTGTTGATAAGGATTGCATTGAATCTGGCAGATTGCTTTGGGTAGTATGGACGTTTGCTGTATTGATGATTCTTCAATCATAAACAAATACTTTTCCACTTTTGTGACCTATTCCATAGGTCTGTATGTCTATATTTTTATGCCAGTAATATACTGTTTTGATTAGTGTAGCTTTGTAGTAAGTTTTGAAGGGAGGAATTTTGAATCTTCCAGCACGTCTTATTTTTAAGGTTTTTTGGTTGTTAGGTCCATTGAATTCCATGCAAATTTTAAGATTTTGTTTCTATTTCTGCAAAAAGTGTCTTTAGGTTTTTTATATAGTCTTATTGAATTGGTAGGTGCTTTTGGTAGTATGAACATCTTAATAATTTAAGTTTTTTAAATTCTTGAACATGGATGTGTTTTCCTTTTATTTATGTATTCTTTAATTTATTTCAATTATATTTTGTTATTTTTTACTGTATTTTTCTTTTGGTTAAATAAATTTCCAAGTATTTTATTATTTTTGATGCTATTGTGAATGGGAAGCTTTTACAAAATTTTCTTTTAAGATTATTTTAGTGTATAAAAAATACAAGCGTAAGATCTGTATGCAACATAGCTTGCTATTTTGTTGAATTCATTCATTAGTGTTAATATTTCCTTTGTTGAATTTTTTTTAGTATTTTTTAATACAACTTGTTATCTCCTCTATGAACAGAGATAATTTTACTTCTTTTGATTCATTTTGAATACCTTTTATTCTATTTTTATATCTAATTGCTCTGGCAAGGACTACAATTACTATGTTAAACATAGTGATAAAAGCAGGAATCCTTGTCTGTTCCTAATCTTAGAGGAAAAAGCCTTCAGTCACGTCACCAGTAAGTATGATGTTTGTGTATTTTTTAAATATATGGCTTTGATTAAATTCAAGTAATTTTCTTCTATTCTAGTTTGTTATTTGTTTTGTAATGGAAAGATGTTGATTCTGTCTAATCATTTTCTGCATTGATTTAGATGATAGTGTATTTTTTTTACTTCATTCTGTTAATATGGTATATGACATTGATCAACTTTTGTGTGTTGAACCATCCTTGCATTCAAGAAATTAATCCCACTTGTATATAAGCTTGTTAATACACTTTAGATTACTAGTATTTTTGTTGAGGATATTTGCATCAGTTGTCATGGAGGGATATTGGTCTAGAGTTGTCTTTCTTCTAGTATCTTTGTCTAGCTTTGGTGGCAAGCAACTATTGACCTCACCACAGAATAAGTTAGGAAATTTTCCCTCCCTCAATATTTTGGAAAGGTTTGCAAGAGTATTGTTATGAGCTATTCTTTAAATGTTTGAAACAATTTTACCAGTAAAGCCATTATTAGGTTCAGGAAGCGTTTCTTTTTTTGTGGAGATTTTTTGTTTGCTGATCGAATCTTCTTACTAATAGTTACAGGTTTATTCAGATTTTCTTGAGCTTTTTTGTGTGATTCAGGTTGATGAGCTTTGTGTTTCTGGAAATATATCCCATTTAATTAGGTTATGCAACTTGTTTGGCATGGATTTCCTAGCACTTTCTTATGATCCTTTTATGTCTGTAAACAGAGCAATACTGGCTATTTCTTTTCTAAAGTTTGTAATTTGATTATTCTCTTTTTTTCTTATTTCACATCTAGCTAAAAAAAGGCTTGTAGTTCCTGATAATCTTTCTAAGCAACCAATGTCTGGTTTTATTGATTTTCTCAGGTTTTTCTACTCTCTATTTTGTTGACCTCTTTCTGTAATATACATTATTTTCATCGTTCTGGTTGCTTTGTGTTTAGTTTGTTCTTCTTTTTCTAGTTCTTTGCTTCTAAACTTTGCTTGCTTATTTTAGATGTTTCTTGATTTTAATGTAAGCATTTGCCAACATAGTACCTCCCTGGGCACTGCTTTTATGTCCCTTAAGTTTTGATATGTTGTGTTTTTTGTTTTCATGCATCTCTAGAAAGTATTTTCTAGTTTCCCGTTTCTATTTCTTCTTGATCTATTGGTTTTAAAGAGAGGGGTGATTTAATTTCCACAAGTTATAAACTTTCAGTTTTAGTTTTGTTATTGCCTTCCAACTTCATCCATTGTGGTTGTAGAAGACTACTATATGATATCCTTTGAAAAATCTATTGATATTTATTTGTGGCCACCATGGTCTATCGGAAAATGTTTCATTGCACTTCAGAAGAATGTATTCTGGGAATGCCTGCAAGGGACTTCCACGGCTGCTTTTACTTTTATGTTTCTCATCACTCCCTGAATTAGTTCCACTTCTGGGTAGGGTTCTTTAAGACCTTCTCCATTAGTACAGTTTTCAGATTTCCCAGTGGGGATATATGTATTCTGGGTAATCTCTCCCCATCTTCCACTGAGAATTTAGTTTCACCTGTCTCATGGACCAGGCCTCTCAGCCTTCTTTCAAAGGAGTCTGTGGAGTCTTGCAGTTTCCCATTGGTTACTGTACTGCTTCTTGAAAGACAGATTCTCACTGTGTCTCACTATTCTGTCTTTCTGAGTGGGAGAGGCAGACCAACACTATCTCTAATCTGCTATTGTGGGAAAACAAAACAAAATAAAACTATTCACTCTTTTAATCTTTTTTTCTTTTTTTGTTCGTAGACTACTTTCATTTTCATTTAATCCTGTCTACAAGCACTGATTCTTCTGTCTGTTCAAGTCTGCCTTTTAATCTCTTTAGTAAAATGCTATTTCAGTTGTGTACTTTTTTAGGCCTCCATGTTTTTCTTTTTATGGTTTCTTTCCAGGTTTTTTTATCTTTTTGCTGATATTGCCATTCTGTTCATGGCAACTTATTTATCTGGCTTTTTTCACATCTTTGGAGTGCTGATCATCTTTAAGACTAGTTATTTTGAAGTCTTTGTCAAGTAGATCTGCCATCAGATCTTTTCAGGAATAGTTTCTGTTGATTTACTTTTTTTCCTTTGAATGGGTAAGATTTTCTCTTTCTTTGTATACCTTATGATTTTTTTTTTTTTTTAAACTGGGCATTTGCATCTAACAATGCGGTAATTCTGTAACTCAAATTCCTTCAATTTCCGGGTTACTGTTTTTTTATTTATTATTTTATTTTTTTTACTTTTTGTTTTTGATTGCTGACTGTCTCTGTGTGCCAACAATCCAGCCAGTGGTGTAAATTATAGTCAGTTTAGATCTTTTTGAGTCTGCACAATTGTCTTACTCTCATTTTCTCTGCATATACAGTTGTTTTGAAATGTTCAAGTGTTTTAATGTCTATTTCCCAAAAGGGGAAAAAATAGCAAAATGAAGGAGGAAAAAAAGGGAACTTTAGCCCTGTAAATTCCTTGAAAATTAACAGTCAGAGGGAGGTTTGCAACAATGAGGGGAGATGCACAACCATATACCTGACTCTTTGTCTGTATTCCTGTAATCAAACGGTAATCAGGGATTTTGTCCACAGATTACTGACATTTTGGAGTACAAGGTCTATTTGCCTGTCCTGGCTCCTGCAAGTGTGCAAAAATCACTTCAGGAACACATGCACATCTGCTGGCGCAGGATTGGGGATGAAGAATAGGTTACTGCTATTGTCCTAAGAGCTGAAATTGGCTAAAATTAACTATAATTTATTGTCCAAGCATTTCTCTGGAATTTTCAAACCTTCAATAGATCCCAGCATTCCAAATTGGTTACATCAGACATATTCTGCCTGTGAAATTGTCTCGGTGGGAGAATGACTCTAATTGCTTCTTACTCCACCATCTTCCCAGAATTCTCTCTCTTGTCTCTGCTTTCATTTTGGCTGCTATGTATATGAAATATTTTTTCCATCCTTCATTTTCAGCCTATGGGCATCTTTATAATTCAAAAGAAGTCTAAAAAAATTATATATATTAATTGCTCACTGTGCACGCTCATCTTCCAGCAATTAAAGGAAGTTTTGAAGTAATAAAATCAATGTAGGCCAGGTGCAGTGGCTCATGCCTGTAATCCCAACACTTTGGGAGGCTGAGGGAGCAGATGGATTACCTGAGGTCAGGAGTTCGTGACCAGCCTGGTGAACACGGTGAAACCCCGTCTCTACTAAAAATACAAAATTAGCCAGGCATGGTGCTTTGAGCCTGTAATCCCAGCTACCGGGAGGCTGAGGCGGTAGAATTGCTTGGAGTCTGGGAGGCGAGCGTTGCAGTGAGCCAAGATCACGCCATTGCACTCCAACCTGGGTGATGAAGCGAGACTCTGTCTCAAAAAAAATAAAAATAAAAATAAAATAAAATAAAAAAATAAAACTAAAATAAAAAATCAATATGTAATATTTTTAAATTTGATTCAAATAGATTTAAAGATAACTTGCTTTAATGGTAATTTTAAAAGTTTTGCATATTTCCTTATTTAATATTTATATGCTAAGCCATAGTAAACTTATTAATATGGAGGTGCCTATATATGTATTAGTCAAGTACTCCAGTGAGACAGTAATAGAAATAGATACATATTTATATTTAGGTTTAATATATTATATTTATGTTTATATATATACATATTTATGTTAAAATTTTGCCCTTGTTTGAAAATTGCTTTCAGTGTATTTTTTGCTTGTTTTGATCTTTAACTTTATATTGTTGTTATCAGGAATCAGAAGAGGGTTCAGAAAAAGTTAAGAGAACTTTACATTCCTCAGCTTAAGATTGTGACCCAGTTGCCAGTTGAACTCTGTTCATCCAAGACACATTTACAGACAGCAGGAAAGTGTCATTCAATGTATATTTAATGAAACCTTTCATTCAGCCTTGAGAAGAAAGGAAAATACCAACTTCCTGGAACAAATCAGCCAATTCCAACAAGAACAAACAAATACATCTTGCGTAAACACACTTTATTGCCAGCACTGGGTAATTTGTACTTCAGTTTCTCCAAGTTTAATAAGGCTTAAACCAGAGTAGTAGTATAGTGTTTCAGTTGATATTATATAGAATCTACTTGTAGCAGCATCATGTAATGGCATAGTGTCGATGATTTCTTCTTTGCAGGACTGCTAGTTAATAAACTTTTTAATGTATCAGTTTACACATGTTAGATTGTGTAGGTATAAATAGCCTAAATTCCTATTGCCAGAGCAGTGGTTTCCAATCTTATATCACCAAGGACACTTTTATAATTTACCCCTCTGCTGATGGTTCAGACAAATATTTTGTTTTCCAAATAAACTCTTTACAACAGTTCACTGACCTTATTTTGGAGAAATGATTTTTCTCTAAGGACTTTCCATATGTAAGATGGTTTGCAGGTACTACTGTAGCTACTTCTTGAGTGTCTAGGTTGCAAGAATTCTAGGTGTGGTCATGCAAGGTTTGTCTTCAGGGCCAGCTCACACATCCACACTAGATGAGCTGTATAACTCCTTGATGGGACTGGGGCAGTAATGGTATCTATTGCTCTGCCCACCTTTGCCTCTCTACCTAAAATGCCCACATTTTCACTATTTCCTTGGGTGAATTAGATATAACCTGTGAAGGATCTTATTCTTTTAGTCGAGAGGAGGTAGCTTTTGCAGAAATAACACTGAACAATGTTAAGAGTTAAGATTAAAATTGTCCTGGGCATGAGTGGAAAAAAATGAGGAAGTTGACTAGATGAGAAGGGGTGGGATGTAGGGACACTTAGCCTGAGGAAGCAGTAGGAAGCTTGAAGATGATATAAACAGTGTCTAAGTTAGATGTTTGGGAAATGATGTTAAGACATTTAGTAGTAAGTAAGTTGTAACTTGTGTCTCTGGGTTTGGTTCAGTCCTATGCTAAAACAGAACACATCTTCTTTAATTTTGACTTACTAACTTTCAACCACAACTCCCAATGTAGTATTCTTCTACAAAATACAAAAAAGTTTTTCCTCCTGCTTTCATCTTTATTCCTTATTTTATTTTAATGTTGATGGGATAAAGACTTACACATAATAATTATCTAGGCTAAAGTTAAGGCGGTTAAGAGTTCTGCATTCTATTGAACTTAGTTTATGGATACAGATTATTAGCAACAGCTAAAGCCTTGAATTAATGAATTAGCTGGATATTCAAATAAGATTTATTTTAGGTTGCACTATGAACAAGCACCGCCCTTGGTTTAAGAAAAACTGTCTCTAGCTTTGGCAGTCGCATTATCATTAGCATTCCACATCTGCACTTTAGTTAGGGCTCTACTATGGCCTGAACCAGGGCATGCCTGAGGAAGCTATTGGTGGTATTATCACATTTGGTGAGAGGGGTACCAAGTTTCATAGTAATTTGATTGGGAGACCCTTACAGGAAGACAGCAGATTAGAGGAAGCGGACTAGAATGTAAATCATATTGTGAACAAAAAAAAAATAAAATGGAAAAATATATACAGTATAATTGTACTTTTCAGTTAAAGAGTTCAGGTGGAAATACTAGCTGAGGTGGGCTCCTTTACATTTATCCAGGTGCTGGAATGTGCTTCAAGTACAACATCTTTACTGGGCAGCAAAAAATGAGAAATGTAGAAAAATGTGTGTGTGCCTAGTGTTTCCGTATGTATGGTATTTTCTAACAGTGGAAAAACTTGTCTTGAAAATGCTTGTTTGGCTTTGCCTCTGTTTCATATTGGTCAGGAGCCATGGTTGTAAACAAGATGTTAATCATAGTCTCTTGAGCAGTTCTTTTATTGATTTTAAAACTTTTAATTTAAATTTTTAATTTTTTTTTTTTAAACTTTATTTTTGGACCAGGTTTAGGTGTATTGCAAATTGCAAGTACAGATATTATATGTTTTTTAAATTATAAAATATACATTCAAAGACATAAAACATAAATGTATAGCTCAATGAACCATTATAGAATATAACATATATACCTCCAGTTTAAGAAAGAGAATGTGGTCAGTATCCTGGAAACCTCTGGTTGCAGTTACAATTCTGCCTCTTTCTTACAAGTGACTGTGAACCAACCTCAGGATGATTACACCTTTGTTTTTGCTTTATATAATTTTAACGCTTAAACATGCATTCCCTAAACAATAGAATTTAGTTATGCCTGCTTATGAAGATAATATTTTTTGGTTAGAAAAGATGTAGCATATGGAAGCGAAGCCGTACCACTGGGATTGGTCAAGCACAGTCAATATGATCAAAAGATATACAAGAGAGACAAATGTGTTCCCCTCAAACAGCCTACTTCTTTTTTTTATTAACAATAAGTTAACTGATTTTTTAAAATAATATTTTCCTACCTTCTTATGTTATTATCCTTTTGGTTCTTCCTTTTTTCTCTCTCTCTGCCTTTTAAAATGTCACTGGAAATAGGAGTGTGTTAAGACAGATTCATATAATAATACCTTTTTCTTTTAAAGTCTTGGACTATTTCTTTGTATTTATAGACTCTTCCAACTATGATTTCGGTCCACAGCCTTCAGCTGCCATTTGTCTATACAACAATTATGATTAGCAGAAGCTAGGAGGCAGTTACATTATTGCTTCCACGGAGGCGGCCTGCTCTCTTGCCTCAAACACAGAAGCAAATCACCGAGCTCTGCTGGCGATAGATGCGGTGACATGGGGTCACCTCCCTGGCGCCTTGGGTCTGGTGGGCGAGCAAGCGGCTGCGGCAGCACAAAGGCAAGGCCTCTGCCAGCCACTGTGGCCTGGCATTGTGCCCACCCACGTGTGTGAGGGAACAGGGTGGGGCCCCTGCCGCGTGCTGCCTCCGCCCCTGCCCCGTGCTCCCTCCACCCCTGCTCGTTTCCCTCGGGCTCACCAGGAGACACAGCCTCAGGAACACCCGTGGAAAGCTGGCGCTGGCCGGTGAATGGGGAGGAGGGGGTGAGCCACACAGCCCAGACTCTAAACTGGGCCCAAGGGGCCCGGCGCTGTGAGCCGCCAGAGGTCAGGTGCCCAGAACCTGCCCATCATCCCATCGGCAGCTCTGCCTTCACGGGCTCCTCCTGCTCCCTGCGGCTTTCACAGAGACAGGCGGCCGAGGGGATCCTGCCTCTCTGCAGCTTTGGACCCTCCCTCGGTCCTCACTGCGGGAGGGAGGGTGTTGAGCACAGAGAAGCCAGTGCTGGGGGAGCGGGGGCTTTTGAAAAGGTGGGCTTGTCCCAGTGCACGCAGACACTGGATTGCTGACCGTGCCCTGCACATGGGAGCCTGGGACCCCGTGAGCCCAAAAGGCTCCTGCCGCCCAGGCCTCAGGGCCTGAGCTGTTCTCTCCCTGGGGGCGGCCGTCAGAGCTCAGCCAAGGATGAAAGGCATGGAAAGAGTTTTCGAATGTTAATGCGGCGTTTTCTCTTCTTGAAGCCAAGATGTTGACCAGGAAGATCAAACTGTGGGACATCAGCGCCCACATCCACCTTACTGCCGCCTGTGCAGCGGGAACACCATTGGCAGCCACCGGGCGTGTCTGCACACCTGTGCGTTACCCCGCCAGCGCAGGGGAAGCGCGCCCTTCCAGCTCTGTGCTCTTCA
>JAKGGE010001707.1:0-42233 GCA_023748175.1 Hoolock leuconedys
TGCTTCCACGGAGGCGGCCTGCTCTCTTGCCTCAAACACAGAAGCAAATCACCGAGCTCTGCTGGCGATAGATGCGGTGACATGGGGTCACCTCCCTGGCGCCTTGGGTCTGGTGGGCGAGCAAGCGGCTGCGGCAGCACAAAGGCAAGGCCTCTGCCAGCCACTGTGGCCTGGCATTGTGCCCACCCACGTGTGTGAGGGAACAGGGTGGGGCCTGCCGCGTGCTGCCGCCCCTGCCCGATGCTCCCTCCACCCCTGCTCGTTTCCCTCGGGCTCACCAGGAGACACAGCCTCAGGAACACCCGTGGAAAGCTGGCGCTGGCCGGTGAATGGGGAGGAGGGGGTGAGCCACACAGCCCAGACTCTAAACTGGGCCCAAGGGGCCCGGCGCTGTGAGCCGCCAGAGGTCAGGTGCCCAGAACCTGCCCATCATCCCATCGGCAGCTCTGCCTTCACGGGCTCCTCCTGCTCCCTGCGGCTTTCACAGAGACAGGCGGCCGAGGGGATCCTGCCTCTCTGCAGCTTTGGACCCTCCCTCGGTCCTCACTGCGGGAGGGAGGGTGTTGAGCACAGAGAAGCAAGTGCTGGGGGAGCCGGGGGCTTTTGAAAAGGTGGAGCTTTGTCCCAGTGCACGCAGACACTGGATTGCTGACCGTGCCCTGCACATGGGAGCCTGGGACCCCGTGAGCCCAAAAGGCTCCTGCCGCCCAGGCCTCAGGGCCTGAGCTGTTCTCCCTGGGGGCGGCCGTCAGAGCTCAGCCAAGGATGAAAGGCATGGAAAGAGTTTTCGAATGTTAATGCGGCGTTTTCTCTTCTTGAAGCCAAGATGTTGACCAGGAAGATCAAACTGTGGGACATCAGCGCCCACATCCACCTTACTGCCGCCTGTGCAGCGGGAACACCATTGGCAGCCACCGGGCGTGTCTGCACACCTGTGCGTTACCCCGCCAGCGCAGGGGAAGCGCGCCCTTCCAGCTCTGTGCTCTTCAGAACCTTGGCACTGTGTTACCACGCGCTTTTTAGCTCAAGCCCAAAGACAAGAAGCAGGACCCAGGACGGGCAGAGAGCGATCTTGAAGATAAAGTCAGAAAGACATTTCACACTAAAAGGTCCTGTGGGTGGTTCAAGTGATGAGGCCTCACTTAGGAAAGCGAAACACAGGAGAGACCCCATGTTCCTCCCTGCCGAACGAAAAAGCAAGGCCAGTAGCGCTGTAACACGGCGCTCACTACCCGGCGGTTTCAGATATCTCAAGGAGTTCCTTAAATCCTTGAAGGGGAACCTGCCAGTGTGTTCCTCACCCCTTGATGTCTTTCGTCCTCACACCTGATGAGTCTGTGCTTTGATGTTAGGACTCCGCGACTGGGGCTGGACCTGAGTGTTTCTCCTAAGTGTGGCTACAGCTGGCCGGGCAGAGTTACCATCCGTCAGGCTGAGGCACCGACTCTTATGCTAACATGAGGCCCCATGGCTGGTAGCCCCTGCTGGTATGGACAGCCACTGTGTGCGTCTCTTGATGGCTGAGAGCATTTTTGTTTAAACAGGATCTTTAAAATGAAGTGTACACTTAGAACACAAGTGATGCTTGTGTATTTCTCACTTTAGAAAATAAAATATTTGCCAATTTGATGGGAATTTTGACTTTAACTTTTAGTAAGTATTTTTAGATATTGGTTAGCGCATATTTTTATGTTAGGTTATTTTCATTTGATTTTATCTGGTTATGCGTGAAGACACTGTCATCTTTTAGGACAAAGTGTTGTAAAATTCTCTGTTTTTTAGCCCATGTTCTGATGACCCATGACTCTCTCACCTTTGAGCATCATATAAGTTTTCTTCCCACTTAATTCTAACCCTGCCTCTTTGAGGCCCATTGTGAGACGGTTAAAACCGTCTCATTGCTTCTGAGACCAGAATGGCAAGATATTTTCCTTTCAGAAGCCAAAACCTAGGGGAGGACAGCAGTGAGCATCTGCAAAAATGAGCTCAGAGATGCCCGTGTTCAGTGGAACTGCGGATTGGGGTGAAGCGCCCTGGCTCTGAACTCTCTCCTAACACACCTGTGCTTTGTTGACGGTCTGCAGGGCTACTTACAATTGTGAACACCTGGAGGAGAACAACACCTGCCCCACCTGCGGGTCGTGATCCTAGAGCCACCTACAGTACATGGGTGAGTCTGCCGGGCCTTCCCCGAGCCACAGTGCGTGGGGTGAGTGCCCAGGCGTCTCTGTGAGTGTGGGTGTTCCCAGGCCACGTGGGGTGAGTACTTGGCGTCTCTGTGAGTATTAAGGTGTTCTCAGGCCATAGCTGTACCCCATCCTGCCTTGGCAGCAGCCTCTCCTGACCAGAGACACGCCAGGAGCTGCACACACGAAGAACCTGGGTCAGCCGCTCACCAGGCCATCTTGCCAGGCCTGCAGGCTGTGCCTGCGGGTACATTCCATCAATACTTGGAGTAGGCTGGGCTCAGTGGCTCGCCTGTAATCCAGCACTTTGGGAGGCGAGGCAAGTAGGATCACCTGAGGTCAGGAGTTTAACCGAAACCCTGACCAACATGGAAAGCCCATCTCTACTAAAAAGTACAAAATTGGCGAGATTTATGGTGGTGCATGCCTGTAATCCCAGCTACTTGGGAGCCTGAGGCAGGAGAATCACTTGAACCCAGGAGGCTGAGGTTGCAGTAAGTGGAGATTGCGCCATTGTACCAGCAGGCGAACTCTGTCTCAAAAATTCTTAGTCAAGTTAAATTGTTGGAGAACCCTCAAGACCAAGTTGAATCTCATGAGTTTACAAATTTTACAGAAGTTAGAATTTGATGTGAGCTGGCCTTGGATACCTTTTCACCTTTTCTGTGCCATGGAGCAGGTGGTCCTGGGGCCCTGGCCTGCACCTCCTGACACACATGGCGAGGTCTTTCTCCCTGTGCTGTGCTCTTCTGTCCAGGGTCACAGAGAGCCTGGACTCACCCTGGAGCCAGCCACCATTTCTGGAGAGCAACTCTTGCCTGGGGCGTCAACAGGAGGCCAAGGGCCAGCCAGGTGGGCGTGTGGTTCTCCTGGGTGGGAGGTCGTTCAGATTTGGGGTTTGCTCCAAAGGAAGGGAAGTGCTCCTAGCTTGCCACAGAGGGTGGTAGAGATAATTCTGAAGACACATTTTGAAGGAGGAAAGGCAGATGTGTTTTGTTTTCCGTTTTTATTATTATTATTTTTTAATTTTATTTATTTTCTGAGATGGAGTGCACGCTCTGTAAGCTCAAACTTTAGTACAATAAGCGCCATCTCAGCTCACGCAACCTCCGCTTCTGAGTTCCAGACCTCACCTCAGCTCCAGTAGCTGGGAGTGGCATACCCTGCGCCCAGCCCCAGGTACAGTATTTTAGTAGAGATAGAAATTTCTCGCGTTGGCCAGGCTTTGATTTCGAGCTTCACGACCTCAGGCTCACCGGTCTCCCAAATACTAGAGATACAGTGTGAAACACTTCCTACCTGACCCTTACAGACTTTCTTTCGTTATTTGGAAACATTCCTAGAAAAGCCTCTGTTCAGTGGAAATCCCCACAAGAACCAGGAGACCCCAGGAAGCACTTGGTGGGAGAGGCGGGGGCGGTGTTGTGTCCCTGGCCGGGGCGCTGGGAACCCGGGGTGTCGGGGGCCCGGTGTCCCCTGGCGGGGCGAGGAGCCGGAGGTGTCCGCGGGGCGTGTCCCCTGATTTGTGCTTGAGGACCGAGACCCGGGGTGTCATGAGGGCGGTGTCCCCTGGCGGCGGGCGGCGGGGAACCTGTGTCCGGCAGACGAAACGCGGGTTCCCAGAGACCAACCTTATCTGTCATTAGGCTAGGCGCGGTGGCTCCCGCCTGTAATCCCAGCCCTTTGGGAGGCGGGCAGGTGGATCACGAGGTCAGGAGATCAAGACCATCCTGGCTAACACTCCTGAAACCCTGTCTCTACTAAAAATACAAAAAACTAAATTAGCCAGGCATGGTGGGCACCTGTAGTCCCAGCTACTTGGGCTAGGCGGAGAATGGCGTGAACCTGGGGAGGAGCTTGCAGTGAGCCAAGGTGCGCCACTGCACTCCAACACAAGCGACGAAGCGATACTTTCTGTCTTAAAAAAATCTTAAACCTTATCTGTCATTATTTGAAATGTTTTATATATATTGCCATTAAATGATACAACGAAAGTCCCTTCCCAACTCACTTATGGCTTTTTTTTTGTTGTGTATATTTTTTCGCAAACTGGGAGTAAAATTCAACAAAGCTCAGACTGAGTGATTCTGAACTTTGATATTGTTAAATGGAAATGTACAGGGGTATAGAATTAACATTCTAGCCTAGCACTCCACCTTTCTGTTCTTTTGCCAGTCATGACAGAACCATGCAAGATATTGTTTACAAATTGGTACCAGGCCTCCAAGAGGTGAGTGTCCGACTGTCTCGCTGATCCCTGAGGTCCCAGCCTGGCCTCTACAGCCTGCTGTCCTGGAAGTTTGGTTCTCGGGATGGGAGGCTTCCTTTCCTTTTGGCTGAATCACCCGTCTTCTCATCCTGCTCTCGGCCATCTTCATCTCCTTGGCTGGTCTCTTCTTTTGTCATCTAAGATGCGTAGACATCTTTCTACCCCTTCTCTGTATTCATTCAGCAAGTATGGATCGCTGTGTTTGGTGCATTAAGGACCCCAGGGGGTCAGCAGCTCCTGCCCCCTCCTGGGACCTACTTGTCTTCCTGGGTCCTCCTGTCAAGGCTTGCCTCCCCCATCCCTGGCGCCAGCCTCCCCATAACAGAGGAGCAGCTTACGTTGGCAGGAAGCGGGGTAGCTAGTGTTTCTAGAAAAACTTCACCATAAAGTCAAATTTCATTTAGAGATTAAAAGAAATACCAAGTAGTACAAATACCCTGAAGAAAGTGGAAATCGGTTTAGCAGGGGATTGCTCAGCAGAAAACTCCCACGACTCCCACGACACTCCCAGTGGTGGTGGCCCTCCACTGGCGACGAGCAAGGAGGCCAGGAGGGGCAGATCAGCGCTCAGGTGGGCTGTCCTGGCATTCTGCTCATCAGACCTCAAAGAGACAGATAGAAGCTGCGAGGGAATTCACTTGGGCTGGTTCTCACTGTATCTCAGAAGAGGGTTGGAATTCAAAACACGGCTGAATATACCAGATCCATAGAAACCATTATCTAAGCCTTTGTCATTGACCCAGAGAATCATACTGTTGGAGGCTTCTTTCCCTACTCACGGTTCATTCAGCATGCAGGAAGAATTTAGATTTCACATTGAGTATAGGCGGTAGATAAAACAATTATTTAATATCTGAAAGTTTTTTAGTCCTGGGAAAAGGCAAAGGATACATTTGAGTTAAATGCTGACACCTTAAGAAACGTTTTGGCCGGACGCGGTGGCTCACGCCTGTAATCCCAGTACTTACTTTGGGAGGCGGTAGGCGGATCCGCAGGTCAGGAGATCAAAGAACCATCCTGGCTACGGTGAAACCCGTCTCTACTAAAATACAAAAATTAGCGAGGCGTGGTGGCGGAGCCACCTGCTCCAGCCTCCCAGGAGGCTGAGGCAGGAGGTAAGTGAGCCGGGGAGGCGAGGAGCTTGCAGGTATTTGAGGATCACCACTGCACTCCAGCCTGGGCAACAGAGCAAGACTCCATCTCGAAAAAAAAAAAAAGAAACTTTTGCACCGAGTGTTTCAGACGTGTAGCAGTGGGCGGGATCACGGCAGGACCACAAGTTTTGTGACCCCCGCCAGTGCTGACACTTTAAGAAACGTTTGTGGCCAGGCACAGTGGCTCACACCTGTAATCCCAGCACTTTGGGAGGCTGGTAGAGGTGGATCATCAGGTCAAGGGGTTTGAGACCAGCCTTGGGACCAATGTAGTGAAACCCTGTCTCTACTAAAATACAAAAAAAAAAAGTGGTCATGGTGGCCGAGGGTGCCTATAATCCCAATACTCCCGGGAGGCTGAGGCAGAAAATCACCCGAACCGGAGGCAGAGTTTGCAGTGAGCTGAGATCGCGCCCTGCACTCCAGCCTGGGCGTGGAAACGAACTCGTCTCAAAAAAAAAGTTTGCACTGGGCGTTTCGAGCTGGCGTAGCAGTGAAGCGAGGATCGAGAGGGCAGAACCTCGAGTTTTGTGACCCCCACCCCCCGCCAGCAGTTTCCAGGCAGGCGTGGCCGGCCTTGCTGCACGTGCTGCTCCCTCAGCCTCGCCCCGTGGCCTTTGATCTGTAAAGGCTGCAGTACGTATCCCCGAAAGATAAGGGTTCTCCTTTTTTTTTTTTTTTTTTTTAAGAACTCCAGCCCATGCTGGAGTGCAGTGTGTGATCTCGGCTCACTGCAAGCTCCGCCTCCTGGGTTCACGCCATTCTCCTGCCTCAGCCTCCCGAGTAGCTGGGACTACAGACGACCGCCACCACGCCCGGCTAATTTTTTTTGTATTTTTAGTAGAGGCGAGGTTTCACCGTGGTCTCGATCTCCCTGTGCCGTGATCCACCCGCCTCAGCCTCCCAAAGTGCTGGGATTACAGGCGTGAGCCACCGTGCCCGGCCAAGGGTTCTTCTTAAAGCTCATAACCACAATACCTTGATAACGTTTGGGAAAATAGTGGAGATTCCTTAATACCAAGTAGCCACTTTCAGCGCTGACATTTCTAGTTGTCTCATAAATGATGTGCTTTTTGGTTGTTGTTTATTTATTTATTTATTTATTTTGAGACCTGGTCTCTGCTGCCCAGGCTGGAGTGCAGTGGTGCTATCACAGCTCACCAGCCTCAACCTCCGGGCTCCAGTGATTCTCCCACCTCAGCCTGCGGGGTAGCTGGAACTACAGGCAAGCACCTCTCCATGCCTGGCTAATTTTTTGGCAGGGATAGGGTTTGTGTTGCCCAGGCTGGTCTTGGCACTCCCTGGGCTCAAGCAGTCCTCCTGCCTTGGCCTCCCAAAGTGCTGGGATTACACAGGTGTGAGCCCCGCGCAACCTGTTTTTGTTTGTTCAATCAGGATCAGAGAATGCCACACTGACTCATGGGCCTCCTTCTGGTTCCTCCTGCCTCTGCCTTCCCATTGTCCTGGGTTTGTCCTGCGACAGTGGACCTGGAATCCGCGTTCCAGCCATGTTTTTGGCAAGCCAGCTTCCTGGGTGTCCATCAGGGCAGGTGTTGTCCACGTGCTGAACAGGGGTGGCACTGAGATCTTTTACATGCCACCTCCTGTTCCATGCATGCGTCTTCATTGGTTGAGTGTGTCAGCCTGGAACAAGTTGTATGTTCTCGTCCACCTCAGCAGCTCTTGTTGTCGGTGTGGGCAGCTACCGAACTCTACATTGAAGAAATTCGAGTCTAGGGTTCGAGGTGCTCTAGATTATTTACCCGAGACACGGTGGCCCCGAACTGTCTCCCTGACGAGCTCCTGTCTCTGGCCACCATATGTTCCGTTGAGTCAATATTCTTTCTGGTGTTGTTTGTCAGAGCTTTCAGTCATTTGTGAAACTCTTCTGGGGATTCTAACTTTAAAACTATTAGCAGTGTACCTGTTTTTCTTGATGGAGGCTACTTGCAATTTGGTTTTATCTGTGGTGCAGACAGTTGTAAACCTGATTTCTCTCTCCGACCAGAGGCCTCTTCCTGAAGCTTGTAGCGTTGGCTTCTGCAAGGATGCAGTGGTGGCGTCAGCCCTCGAGGTCCAGGTGCCTGTTTGGAGGGAGATGCCAGCAGGGTCCTGCCCCTCCCACCTGTGGAGGCGTGGCAGGCCCTCCCGCATATCCCTGCACCCCTTGGTGAGGGCTTGCTGGAGAAGAGTTCCCTGCTAGATCAGAAGAGTGGGGTTAGGTTTTAGTGGTTTGTTGTTTTGTTTTATAAATTTTTTGAAACCTGTCTTGTTAGGGGCAACATGTTTAAGACATTTATCAAAGTGTCATTCTCAGTCTCTGCCCACTCTGGGCTCTTTTCACTTTCGGTGGAAGTGTGGTGATTAACTTTGTGTGCCCAGGCTCCTCTGTTTCTGGTGAGGGCCAGTGGGGCTCACGATGCTCACAATCCCTCTTTCCTGAATCTGAACATGCTTGTCACCTCTTGCTTTAAAGCGTAGGGGCCAGACACAGTATATACATGCCTGTAACACTAGCACGATGGGAGGGCGAGGCAAGAGGATCCCATGAGCTAAGAATGTTTCTTTACATTTTTAAATAGTTGGAAAAAATCAAAAGCATGCATTATTTTATGACGTGGTAATTAGAGTGAAATTTCATGGTGTGTAGCCCCTGGATTTGGAACTGGCCCCACTGAAACCGGCTGTGAATTGGCCACTTCCACCCGTAAGCCCATCGTGTGGTGCAGCTGAGTGTGTGCCAGGCGTGTACTGCCTGCCTGCCGGTGGCTTTGAGCAGCCCTCTGCACCGTGGCTGGAACTCATCGTCACTGCGTTGGGACGTTTTCATGACCACTGCATGGCCTTCACGTCAGAACAAGGAAAGGAGAAAAGGGGACTTCCAGGGCTGCGCTTCGAAGCCACAGTGAACTCTGGATGTTATTTTGTTGTTGAACTATCATTGTTGATGGCAAAGCACTGACTTTCTCATCCGTGATACTGTAGCTACATGAGAGCAAGCAACTGACGATGGAGTCACCAACCCAACACCAGCAATATCGCTTTCACGGGAAGCAGTATTTACAAAATGCTGAAAATTTAAAATGGAATGTCTCATCTGGCAAAATTTCTTCTGGGGGTGAAAATGGGAATCACGGCTGTAGTCAGAGTAAGCTTCTGATTGGCGATTCGTTAGCCTTATTATTTAACAGTGAGCCCATCAGATCAGGCTGGTTTGCGCGGCTCGAGAGCCATGTCGGAGACAGTGAGCTCTTATTTATTTATTTATTTATGCAATAATTTTGACGGTTTTCGCTCTTGTTGCCCAGGCTGAGTGCAGTGGCACAATCTCAGCTCACTGCAACTTCCGCCTCCCAGGTTCACACAGTTCTCCCTGTCTCAGCCTCCTAGTAGCTGGGATGACGAGTAATTACTGCGCCCGGCTAATACTTTGTATTTTAGTAGACGGGGTTTCACCCGTGTCGGCCGAAACTAGTCTCGAACTCCTGACCTCCAGGTGATCCATGGCCTCCCACAGTGCTGGGATTACGGGTGTGAACCACTTCGCCCAGCCCCAATAAATGTTTCAGTGCCTGTCGCCTGGCACTGAGTGCCCTATTTTTAATCGCTTCTTTTGTTCTTATAGGTGAAAGTGGAAATGGAATTAAAGCCAAGGGTCTGAAGCTGAGTTGCTTTCCACTGTGTCCATGGAGCTCTCTCCTTTGCAGGGACCCATGTGGCCTTTCTGTCATTCCCATCACGGCTCTTCTGCAGACTGATGGGAACAGGCTCCTACTGTCAGCCTCCGTCTTCCAGGCCTCCATTCTGGCTGCTGGGATGTGATTATTTAAGGGAAACATTTTCTTTCAAGCTGCTCTCAGATTCTCCAGGCTAATCTTTGAGCATTTCCCTTGTGAGGCTCCAGCACTCCATCCGCCCGCGGCCGGCCCCACCTATCCCCTTGGCTCTTGGGGTCCCCTCATCTCTCTAGCCAGGCTCTCGGGGTCCCCTCCTCTCTGTCTACCCAGGCTCTCAGGGTCCCCTCCTCTCTCTCTACCCAGGCTCTCGGGGTCCCCTCCTCTCTCTGTGCCCAGGCTCTCGGGGTCCCCTTGTCTCTCTCTACCCAGGCTCCTCGGGGTCCCTCCTCTCTCTCTGCCCAGGCTCTCGGGGTCCTCCTCTCTCTGTCACCCCGGTCTCTCGGGGTCCCTCCTCTCTCTGCCAGGCTCTGGGATTTTCGTCTCTCTCTCTTCCCAGGCTCGGGGGTCCCTCCTCTCGTACCCAGGCTCTCAGGGTCCCTCCTCTCTCTCTGCCCAGGCTCTCGGGGTCCCCTCCTCCTCTCTCTCTGCCCAGGCTCTCGGGGTCCCCTCCTCTCTGTCTACCCAGGCTCTCAGGGTCCCTTTCTCCCTCTCTCTGCCCAGGCTCACGAGGCATCCTCCTCTGTGTCCAAGCTCGTTGCCTCAGGTGGGCATTGGTCCCTTCTGCACGGTTGGTGTTTGTGAGGCAACTGTGGGCTGGGATATACTTAGGCGTTTGCCTGTACTGGCACGTGCTCATGGGATGTGGAGAATAAGCGATGGATAAAAGCTTGGTGAAGAATTCGCCCAGTCGCATTAACACATACGTTACTTTTCAGGTGATGTCTGGGTTGGGTTTGAGCAACACATTTCTAACCTTTCTTTGCTGCCTACTGTTTGTTCCTGAGCAGTGACCCACGTTGTCCACTGGGTCGCCTGGGTGTGAACTTAATGGAATCACACTTAGGGGGCCTTCGCGATCCGTTTGCTTTTCCTGGAACCTGCAAGGTTCTGGCCTGCTGCTTGCTGGCCATCTCCCTGGAGGGTCGAGGCCTCCTCTGGTCGACCAGAGGGTGACCCAATGGCTTGGAGTGTGGGTGTGGCGGGGATGCTGCGGCCCTTCTGCAGCGGTCTCCTCCCCTGGAATTTGTGCCTGTGGCTGTGGCCCTGAACGGCGAAGCGCTGCAACCACTGCCAGGCGACATGGGCAGCCAGAGCCCATAACTGTGAGCAGCTCTCCTGCGGGCTGTGGACTCAGGCACCCGGGCCTTATGGTCCCAGGGGCTCGGGCCGAGGGGCTCTCTTGGGGTTCCTCAATGGTGACCTTAGGCCTGGCGGAGCCGGCAGGATCTGCCACTGCTCAGGAGCATGGGGGAGCCCAGTGGCGGTTCATCTCTGAGCTGTGGGCGTCCAGGCAGTCCGCACGGCTCCGTGTGAGGGTCAGCGGTGTCTGTGCCCGGCGCGATGTGGCCGCGGTGTTTATCAAGCTCGGTGGTGGTTGGTTCTGTGCTGTTGGGCTCATGGAGGCAGTGGCTGAGGTGGGGATGCTTGGTCCAGCACCTGGGCTTCCTTGGCCTTGTGCCTGTCCTGAACCTGGGCAACCCGACCTGCGACTCAGCGTCCGCATGGGCCTGGTAGAGACAGGTGCCGGTCGCGCTTCCGGCTGTGCTGGAGCCCCAAAACATCTCAGTCTTAATTTGCTGCTCTTGTGCGAAACTTCCAGAGCTTCATAGTAAATCCCTAATTTTTCTTTACATTGATGTTTATGAACAAGTTTAATATAACCCACTGCCTGTGAGATGAAAGAGTGTGTGTTGTTTCCGTGGCGGAAGTAGAAAGCAGAGGAGTTCTATCACAAACTGGGCATGGAGGTGCCGGGAGACATCAAGGGGGAGACCTGCTCTGCGAAACAGCACTTAGATTCCCATCGGAATGGTGAGTGCCCTGCGTGCCCATCCAGAAGCCCCAGGAAGCCCCTGCACGAGGCCTTTTCTTAAAGAGCGGCTGTCTGCCGAACCTCCACACTTGCTCACGGAAGAAAGTGGGGAACCTGAAGGTGTGGGGAGGGATGGGGTTGGTGTTCCTCCTCACTCCTGGTACCAGTGGGAATGTGGGCAGATGGGAGGCGGGGGTCCTGGAGGGGGGTGGGGGCAGCAGGGGGGAGAGCAGGAGGGCTGGCGAGGTGCCTGGGGGCAGAGGTCAGGGGTTGGAGGGCCTGTGGAAAAAGTAGTGGAAGGTGAACTTCCTGAGACTTAATTTGGCTTGCTTTACTGTAAAATGGCAAAGTAATGGTTTGGTTTCTGTGTAAAGGGAATGGTATGTTCAAATCTGACCGCATCACAACAAACGTTCATGTCTTGAGGACATTTTATTTTCCTAATGGACCACACAAACTCTTAAGAAATGTTTAGGCTCCTCTGTGCGTCTGTGACAGTTGGAGGGGTGAGAGGGGCCTGGCTCTGTCACTCCCACGGCTTTGCGGGTCCCAGGAAGCACAGCCATGAGGGGCGGTTAGGAAGCGTGTCTGGGAACCAAGCAGTCCTGTCAGAACCGTTTTACCTGAGAGGAAGTTTTCATTTTAAAAGCAGTGTTAGAACAGTGTATTTTTAGGAGAAGGCTTTCAGATTCAGGGGCTGATGTGGTCAGCACTGAGCAGCTCTGGGCGGGCCTGGCCGTGTGGCCGATGCTGAGCGTGTCTGTGTCCCACACTGGCTCCGGCTGCCCCGTCTCTGCCTCCTGTGCTCCCCACGCCTGCACCCACAGGCCCACACGCCCGTTCCGCATCCTGGGGAGACCCCTGCAGACGCTTTGCAGTCGGCTTTCCTTTGACTCTTACTCCCTCGAGGGTCAGGTTTCTTAATGGAGTGGGTACGATGGCATTTGGGTACAGTGTGGCAGTTTTAAATATGAAAGCAGCAGTTTAGTTCATGGTGCACCATGTTCTGTTTGTGCTAAAAGGTGAAACCAAAGCAGATGACAGTTCAAACAAAGAGGCCGCGGAGGAGAAGCCGGAGGAGGACAACGATTACCACCGCAGCGACGAGCAGGTGGGCGGGGCCCTGGGACTTCTGGATGCTCCTGTATTTGGAACCCTGAGCAGGTGGGCGGGGCCCCGGGACTCCGGATGCTCCTGTATTTGGAACCCTGAGCAGGTGGGCGGGGCCCTGGGACTTCTGGACACTCCTGTATTTGGAACCCTGAGCAGGTGGGCGGGGCCCCGGGACTTCCGGATGCTCCTGTATTTGGAACCCTGTGCAGGTGGGCGGGGCCCCCGGGGCTTCTGTATTAGTGCTGCCCGTGGGAAGGCGGAGCAGGTGGGGGACTGAACTCGGAGGCTCCTGTTAGTGCTCCTGTAATAGTGCAGTGCTGGGAGCGGAGGAGGGCTCACACCAGAAACCTTCCCTCGGATATGATGAAGGAAGCACTTTGGCCAACACCCAAGGGAGCTGCTGTTTCTTCCCCGACTTCTTCATTTTTCTTTTTTTTTTAATTACCAGAGGAGCGGCGTTAGCAGGGTAAAGCATGGCAGATATAAAACACCTTAGCTTGAGTCCCGGCAACCCGGCTCTGGCCTCAACCCCCATGTGGCCAGTTTGTGCCTTTTCCTCCAGGCGTGTCTTTGTGCTCTGTGAATGTTATGTGAAAGAAAAGCAAAGCCTGGCAGTGTGTTGAAAGTGTGGAGGAATTGAATGTTGAGGGCCATTTACTGTATTACCAGATGAAGACAGAAAAACTACGGTCACAGAGATGCAGTAAAATAATTTGATGAAATTCCATACCCACGTCTAGAGAACTTTTTTTTTTTTTTTGAGGTGGAGTTCTGCTCTTGTCTGCCAGGCTGGAGTGCAGTGGTGCCATCTCGGCTCACTCAGCCTCTGCCTCCTGGGTTCAAGCGATTCTCCTGCCTCAGCCTCCTGAGTAGCTGGGACTACAGGCACCTGCCACCAAGCCTGGCTAACTTTTGTATTTTAGTAGTGACGGGGTTTTTCGCCCACATTGGCCAGGCTGGTCTCGAACTTCTGGCCGCCTCAGCCTCCCAAAGTGCTGGGATTACAGGCGTGAGCCACCACGCCCAATAAGTAATGGAACCTTAACTTTTAGTTTACACTTGCCTTATCGTTTGAGTTCAGTGAGCATTAGAAATAGACACGTGTGTCCCAGCGTGGGATGTGATGGCGTTGCCTTTTGGGTCAGTAGAAGAGTGGCCAGTTCAGAGAAGGTCAGAGGAACAGAGGAAGAGAAATCACCTTCTTCTTTCGGCCCGGTTTCACTGCCATGCTTGGTTTCTGATGTTGAAGTGCCTGATGCTTCCTCTGTTGTTGGTGGGCGTGGAGGCTCTCCTGGAATCACACTGTTCTCTCTCTGGCATTGGTCGTCTGCGCCCGGAGGCCCGGGTCTTTCTGGTTGCCTTTGTTAGTTACTTGTCCTTAGAACAGTTCCCCAGTGGTGAGGAACTCCCTGGGACCTGCGTGGAAATCGCGGTTCTGGGGTCTGCTGGGTGGGCTGGTGTTCCAGAGGGGTGCAGGCTGCTGCCCCTTCCTCTGGTGTGGTTTTCCATGGATCGATGTAAAGCTGTGTGTGGTGCCCTTCTCAGTTTTAGTCTCTTGTTTTATAGTTTTTGGATTTATATCCCAGTGTTTACTTGTACTAATATTTACCTTTTCTTTTGATCCTTGACGTGCTAAAGATATATTTGTTGCTTTCAAAAGAGCCAATTTTTTTAATTGATCAAATATTGAATTTTCTTTTTTTTTTTTTTGAGGTGGAGTTCTGCTCTTTTGCCCAGTCTGGAGTGAAGTGGCGCGATCTTGGCTCACTGCAACCTCTGCCCCCTGGGTTCAAGTGATTCTCCTGCCTCAGCCTCCCAAGTAGCTGGGATTACAGGCATCGCCACTGCGCCTGGCTAATTTTGTGTTTTAGTAGAGACAGGGTTTCTCCATGTTGCTCCGAGCACGATCTTGAACTCCCGACCTGGGTGATCTGCCCACCTCAGCCTCCCAAAGTTCTAGGTAGGCATGAGCCACGTGCCCTGCTGAATTTTTCTTTTTTTTTTTTTTTGAGACAGTCTCACTTTGTTGCCAGGCTAGAGTCTTGGTGGTGCAATCTTGGCTCACTGCAACCTCTGCCTCCTGGGTTCAAGTGATTCTCCTGCTTCAGCCTCCCAAGTAGCTGGGATTACAGGCATGACCCACCGCGCCCGGCTAATTTTTTATATTTTTAGTAGAGAGGGGTTTCACCCGCGTTGGCCAGGCTGGTCTTGAACTCCTGAACTGCACCTGCTTACGGCCTCCCAAAGTGCTGGGATTACAGGTGTGAGCCACCGTGCCAGAGCTTGCTGAATTTTCTTAAGAAGCTTATTTTTTTCCTGACATCTTGGTTAAAAGTCTTTTTGTTGTTCTTTGAGGCGGGATCTGGCTCTCTCACCCGAGCCTGGGTGCAATGATGCAATCACAGCTCCTGCACCCTCCGCCTCCTGGGGTCCTGCCCAAGCCTCAGAGTAGCAGACACTGTTGGCTTTGTCCACCAGTTAACTTTAAATTTTTTGTAGAGATGGAGTCTTGCTGTGTTGCCTAGGCGGTCTGAACTCCTGGGCTCAAGCAGCCCGCCTGCCTCAGTCTCCCAAAGTGCCAGGATTTGAGCATGAGCCGATGCGCCCTTGAGAATCTTTGTAAGCATTTCCGACTGTGTGTCCTGTGTGCTCCTGGCTGCTCCTACAGACTTTGATGAGTAATATTTTTCACGGCATTCATTTCTAAAGAAGCTGTAATTTTAGGTCAGGTCTTTTTTTGTCGAGAAGTTTGTTGAGGAATACTTGATAGCGTGTTGGCCTTTTTTGGGCTCCATCCACCCCCCTTCTAGTCTCCTTCCCGAGTGGTCAGGAGTGTTGTCTGCGCGGATCTCTGCCTTGGGGGATTGAGATCTTTCTTGTTCACTTGGGTTTTAGATTTTTCAGAGGGTCCTGGTGTGATTTTCCTTTGGCTGAGTTTGCTGGTTGGTGTGGCCGGGTATTAAACAAGCAGACCGAGGGCCAGTGCCGATCCTACTGTGCTGCCCAGCCAGGCATTGGCCTTCACAAGTGACCTACCTCTGCTTCAGTTTCTCTGTCTGTGGCGTGAGGTGGTGATGAGATTGCCTCGAGGTTTTTATGAAGATTAAATGGTTTCCTATTTCTGAGGCACCTTGAGGTGTCAAGTTGAATGAATGAGAAGCAAGCAGGCAGCCTGGGAGATTGTGAACTCAACATTCAAGTCTGGCCGTTTTCTTGTTGATTCTTGTTTTCTCTGTTGCTCTATAACCGCTTGGTGGTGCTTAGAACGTGCTGCTGGGTGTGCAGGCTGATGGTTCTTTTTTTTTTTTTTTATATGCTTTTATTTTTCATTGATTACAAACACAACTGAATATCAAATGCACAAAGTAAAAATTATACGGGGAAAAAAATCAGATACGTTGTTCATATATATATCACCTTTTCAAGGCTATTTCCATCAGAATAACCTTGGTTTTGCCAAGGGCCAATAGAAAGAAGTCACAAAATAAGCCTTTAGTCAAATTTGTGTGTTTGCTTCCTTCTATAATTCCAATACCTCCACCATCAACGACTTGAGATAGCTGCCAAGGTGTTATATAATAAGTGTCAGTATCTTCATTCATTCTAGCGAAGGCTCACTTCACACACCGGAAAGGTTGCACAGCAGCCAGGCAGAAACATTCCTCATTTCCCAGCCCGGGCGGCCTGGCTTGAGATGCTCCTCACTTCCCAGATGGGGTGGCGGGCAGAGGCTGTAATCTTAGCACTTTGGGAGGCCAAGGCAGGCGGCTGGGAGGTGGAGGGTTATGTGAGCCGAGAATCGCGCCACTGTATTCCAGCCTGGGCAACATTGAGCATTGAGGTGGCCGAGACTCCGTCTGTAATCCCAGCGCCGGAGGCCGGGTGGGCAGATCACTTTCGAGGTCAGGAGTTGGAGACCAGCCTGGCCAACATAGAAAACCATTTCAAAATACAAAAAGTAGCCAGGCGTGGTGGTGTACACCACAATCCCATATTAACCCGAGGCGAGGCAGGGTACAGGGCCGAGGCAGGAGGTTGCAGTGAGCGAGATCGTGGCACACACTCAGCCTGGGCAACAGAGGGAGACCGTCTCAAAGAAAGAAAGAGAGAGAAGAAGCAGGCTGATGGTTCTTACGTAGTTTGACTTGCACTGTGGATTCTTTTTTTTTCTTTTTTCCTGTTCAGTGTGTGTTTTAAGCTGTAACCCCGATTCTCTTGTACTAACATCACTACTGCTGCTGTTGGTCTCTGCTTCCACCCTCCCTGTCATTTGTTTCAGCTGTGTATGGAGGCCTTTGCTTTTGCTTTTTACACCCATCTCAGGTTCTGTTTGATAGGAGAGTTTAACCCGTTGTCTTTGTTATGAAAACATTTTCTTCCCCTCTCCCCATGAGGAGCTTTGAATCGGTTTTGGTGTCTATATTCTCTGCTCTAATGATTTGGAAATTTTGCATTCTTTTTTCTGTTCTTCTTGTGGCTGCTCTTAAACTTGGATTCCGTGTCCATTTGTGGGATTATCTGCGTCTATAACTTTGTGATGAGTTCCTGATCTCCATCTTCGAAACTTGGGAAGTCATCGAGGTTTGTTCCAGATTGTTTTTGGGTAATTTTAAAATTTTATTTCACACTAATTTTTATTCTAGGAATCGCTCTTCTCAAGTAGTGATGTGACATTATAGTTAATTAGGCTTAACAGGAGGTTGCATGGGTTTTGTGGGCATTTCTGGTGTCTTCCTGGCGTGTGTTTGGATTTGTGCTTCGCCATGTCCGCACGTCACTTCCAAGCCCAGCACGGTGGCCCCTAAGCTCCTGCTGGTCATGGGCTCTGTGTGGGTCCCCTTTACAGAGACAGTCATTTCTTCTCTTAACTCTTAAACCCTCCTCAGTACATTTCGGATGAACGGTTAAATTATGTACTTTTAATACTAAGCATTAAAAAAAAAAAAACAGATGAGGGAAGCACCTGCCACCCAGGCCCATGTCTCTGCTCTCGGCCTTGTGCCCTCCTGGTGGCCTCGAGAGGAGCATGAAGGTGTGGATGCTTTGCCTGTGCCTGGAGGCTCACCAACCCCTCTGACCCGTGGCTGGGCTCCAGCTCTAGGTTTGTTCACAGCCAACTCAGAGCAGCCGAGGGCTCAGGGTGGCATCAGGCGTGATGCTGGCTTCACAGCCGACCTCTTCTCCATCATCTGGCGAGCGCCAGGCCCCACAAACCCACCCACCACTGGTGGGCTCTCAGCCTCAAGGCACAGGCCTCCTGGACTGGGTGGCTCCACTCCAGATCTTCCGAGAGAGGCAAGTTTGAGGTCATGCGCTGAGAACCAGCATGGCGTGTCTGGTTATTACTGCACTTAGCGATGTCTTCTAAACCAAAATGCTGACGAGGCCTTTCTTTCTGTTTTCTGAGGGAGGTTGGGGATCCTCTGAACTCTGCACAGGTGAATGGCATTCCACACTGGACCTTGGGAGTTTGGAAATTGGCCGGGAAGCCGCCTCTTCATGCCCTTGCTGTTCCCTCCTGGGGTCCCTGGTCGTTCTTTCTCCTCTCAGTTCTGCCTCCTGCAGTCCCTGCATCTGCCACCTTCTCTGTGTGGCCCCATTCCTTTCACAGCGGAAGCCTCTTGGTTAGCCTCAGGTGACTCATTTGCTTTACAGCTGTTTTAGGCTCCCATCTTTTTTTAAGTATAAGCCATCGGTCTGTTTGATTCCAGAACTCTCCTTTCTGGAGCCCCTGACTTCTTTGGGGCAGCGGTAGGGTTCATGAGATCTTGTGACCTGACTGTTCCGCTCTTTTCCCCAGCTGCCTTCCCGGGAGGCTTTGGTGGGCGTCCCTAGGCCTCAGGACTGGGCCGGGGCAGGGGTGAGGGTTTGTGGACCAGAGGTAGGGCGGGGCTGAGACCTGCTACCCTGAGCTGGGGTCCTGAGTGTCTGCCAGGACTTGGGGGTGGGGTGTGATGCAGTCTTGGGGGTACAGGGGCTCTACATGGACTTTGACCATTAATTGCAGCCTCCTCCTCCGGTTCCAGGCCCTAAAGGGTCTTTCCGCTGAACTGCAGCTGGGCAGACAGGGAGAGAGGCCTGCACGCATTGGCGGTGATGACCCCGCCAGAACTGACCCAAATTCCACCCATTCAGGCCTCTGTCAGATCCTACGCTGACCTCCGTAGCCATCTTCATTTTCAGAACCTCGGGATTGCCAGTCCCCTCCTGGTGCCCGTCTGTCCCAGGCTCTTCTGCTGCGTCCTGATGAAGCTCTTCTCACTTCAGTAGGTTTTGTCCTCTGTTGAACCACGAAGGTTTGTGTTTGAGATTAGCCAGTTACCGGATGGTGGGAGACAGATCAGCCCTCACTGGAGCCCCTGGGCCCTGATGGCTCGCACCCGAGCTGCAGGTGAGGGGGCATGGGCAGCTTAGAGCTGACAAGCCCGGAGAAAATGGTAAGGAAATTACAACACAACTTTAAAGTTCTTTTATTTTTCTGAGACAGGATCTCACTTTCTTGCCTAGGCTGGAGTATAGTGGTGCAGTCTCAGCTCCTGCAACCTGAGCCTCCTGGGCTAGGTGATTCTCCCACCTCAGCCTCCCGGTAGGGACCACAGGTGTGAGCCACTGTACCTGGCCTAGAACTTGTCTTTTTTTTTTTTTTTTCCGTTTTCTTTTCTGGAGAGCGAGTCTGTATATTATATTGCCCAAGCTGGTCTCCAACTCCTGGGCTCAAGCTATCCTCCCGCCTCTTGCCTCCCTGAGAGCTGGAATTACAGGCGTGAGCCACCGCGCCCAGCCTAGAACTTAATGTTTAAGAAGACTCTTGGCTGAGCTAGCGGTGGCTCACGTCTGTAATCCCAGCACATTTTGGGAGGCCAAGGTGGTAGGATCACGAGGTCAGGAGGATAAGACCATCCTGGCTAGCACAGTGAAACCCCATCTCTACTAAAATACAAAAAAAGGTAGCTAGTGGTGGCGGAGCACCTCCCAGAGGCCAAGGCAGGAGAATGGCGTAAACCTGGGAGGCAGAGTTTGCAGTGAGCCAAGATCACGCCACTGCACTCCAGCCTGGGCAACAGAGTGGGAGTCGGTCTCAAAAAAAAAAGACTCTGGAGCCCAGGCACAGTGGCTCCTGTGATGTAATCCCAGTACTTTGGGAGGCGAGGCGGGCAGAGTGCCCAAGCTCAGGAATTCGAGACCAGCCTGGGCAGCAAGGTGAAACCCTGTCTCTACTAAATACAAAAATTAGCTGGGCATGGTGGTGAGCGCCTGTAATCCCGACACTGGGGAGAGCTGAGGCAGGAGAATGCGCTTGAACTTGGGAGGCAGACTTGCAGTGAGCTGAGGTCGAGGCACTGCACTCCAGCCTGGGTGACAAGGCCGAGACTCTGACCTCCCTGTGAACCTACGACCTCAAGCTTCCCTTGGGGCAACGCCCAGCTGCCCAGTGGACTTCAGGGGCGTTCTGGGTCCTGGGAGGAGTAGCCTCTGTCTTTGGTGGTCCTGGCACCCACAGACCCAGTGGGGCTGCAGGGGCACAGTGTGGTCTCTGCTTGTCTTGGCTCGATGAGGAGTTAGGAAACCCCTGCCGGGCCTGTGACTTGGTGGGTGTGGTGTCCCAGCACCAGAAGCGGAAATGGCTCCTTTACCCTGAGCCTGCCAGGGGGGCCTGGTGTGGGGTCCCTCCCACGCCCCCAAGGCTCAGTGGCTCCCTGCACAATGTGTGTGGAGCTGGAAATGTGGTTGTTTCACTCCTCAGGTTCTGCCTGCCTCCCTGGCCGCCCGGCTCCCGTCCGCACCCACCGGGTGTGGCGTGTGCTCCTGGGACTTCACGGACACCTGCTCTACTGCTGCGCCTGCTGGAGGTGGGCTCTGCCTACAAGGACCTTGCAGCTGGCGTGGTGAGGGTTGGCTGGGTGGGGGAGCAGAGAGCCCTGCACCAATCAGGCCGAACTCCCTGGAGGTGGAAGGGGCAGAGGGTGGAAGAGCCTCTCCTGGACTGCAGAGGTGAGGAGGAGCCAGGGGTGAGTGAGCTGGGACCTGGTGTGAGCTGCCCCGTCATGGAGTGAGGTGAGTCCGGGGCAGAGTGAATGGGTAAGGCTGGAGGTGAGGCTGGGGACCTTGGGGCCCATGGTGAGAACTGCTGTCACTCAGAGGGAGGAGATGAGGCAGATGGGATGTGAGGTCAGAAGGGTGTGCTGTGGGATGCAGCCTGGGTGGCTTCCCATCCCCAGAGGGGTTGCCACGTAGCGGCTACGCTGTGCAGTGGCGGCCTGCATCCCAGGGTGGCCATCATGAGAACCAGGCAGGCCTTGGTCTTGAGGTGCAACACAGGGGTTGGGGCATATTTAAAAGGAGAGCCTGCAGGACTCACTGGTGACCCAGATGCAGATGCGGGCGGGCTCTTTTTCACTTCCAGGTGGACAGGGCTCCAGTGTTCCCAGGCAGACGTCTTAGTCATAGAAAGTGACAGGTGCTTTCTGCGTTTACTCAAAATCAAAGTTGCATTTCAAGGTGTGTAATGTAACTGCTTCGTAAGGCGGCAGAGTATTGCACACAGGGCAGCGTGGTGTCATAGGCGTGTAGCATTATATTTTTACCGGTGTGTGCGTGTATTGTACCTTTGTGACTTTTTTTTACACTTAATTTCCCATCTGTTCTAATATTGGAGACTTTTAGGTGGTGACCAGCCCATCACTCTTCTAAGACATTGCACTTGTCCCTGGGGCAGGTGTGTTCTCCGACCTCAATGTTATCTCTGATTCAGTCTCTCCTGTGTGTGGGGTGTCCAGCGGCTCATCACGCGTCTCTGGGCTCTCTGCATGTGAGTTGCTTACCTTGTTGCGCGTGCCATGCGACAGCTAAGCTTTTCCTTCACGTGAGGCTGGGGCTTGCCTCGCCCTCGCCGCCCCGCACTCACTCCAGGGATTGTCTTTCCTTCTGCGGCTGTCGGCTGCTTTCGCCGACTTCATCATCATCCACAGTTTTAAATTTGACATAATTAAATGTATCGGTATTTTCTTCTGTATCTTAAAAATGTTTCCCCATTCTAAGGTCATAAATACATTCTCCTACATTGTCTTGTAAAATATTTTAGGTTTGCTTTTCCAGTTGGGTCATAAGCCCCTGCAGTTGATGATGTGTGTAGAATGGACAAGGGTGAGTTCGCCTTTGCCAAGTTTCCCACCTCTCAAGGTCCTGACCTCTCTCTGTTCCTTTGGTCTCTTGTCTCCCATTGTGCCAAAACAACAAGGAACTTACTGAATTGCAATGATTTATTTTACCATTAAGTTGTGGTCTTCTGGGAGAGTACGTACCCCTCATTTTTCTTCTTCAGAATTGTCTTTTTTTTTTTTTTTGGAGATGGAGTTTCACTCTTGTTGCCTAGGCTGCAGTGCAAGGTGCGATCTCGGCTCACCGCAACCTCCACTTCCCGGGTTCAAGCGATTCTACTGTCTCAGCCTTACAGAGTAGCTGGGATTACAGGCATGCGCCACCACACTCGGCTAATTTTTTGTATTTTCAGTAGAGACAGGGTTTCTCCATGTTGATCAGGCTGGTCTTGAACTCTCAACCTCAAGTGTTCCACCCGCCTCAGCCTCCCAAAATGCTGGGATTACAGGCGTGAGCCACCCCCGCACTCGGCCCTTTTTGTTTTTTTTTTTGGAGATGAAGTCTTATTCTGTTGCCCAGGCTAGAGTGCGGGGGTGCAATCTCGGCTTACTGCAACCTCTGCCTCCCGGTTCAGCGGTCTCCACCTCCACCTCCTGGTAGCTGGGATTACAGGCATGTGCCACCATGCCCAGCTAATTTTATTTTAGTACAGATGGGGTTTCACTATGTTGGCCTGGCTGGTCTCGAACTCCTGACCTCAAATGATCCACCTACCTCAGCCTCCCAAAGTGCTGGGATTAGAGGTGTGAGCCACTGCACCCGGCTCTTTCCTAAACTCTAGAGTTGAACATTCCTTTAGTTTCCAGCTTCATAATGTGGTTATTAAAATAATTTTAAAATTTTCACGTTTTTTAAACCAGCTTTCTAAATTGTGTTAAATGCATATAAAATGTGCCATTTTAACCATTTTCAGGTGTGTGGTTCAGTGGCCTTGGGTACAGACCCAGTGTTGTACCATCATCTCCAGAGCCTTTTATCTTCCCAAACTGGCTCTGCCCCATTGAACTCTCACTCCCCACCCAGCTCCCCAGCAGGGTCAGATGCGGGGCGCAAATGATGGAAACCATCGAGGAACTACCATGGCGATCATGAAAGTCTGGTGTGAGGAAAGTTATTGCATTATGCATAAAGAGGTGTGTGTAAACTGTGCCATAATAAAGCCCAAAATTAGAGAGAGGGAGCTTGTAACTTAGTCTAGTTTAAATGGGTGGCCGCATTAGTTTAGTCCTGGTTAATATTGTAGAAAGGGTTTAATTTTGTTCTCATCTCTTGTCACTGTCTGTGGTGACCTGTGAGGAACCACTGTGAGTACCTCCTGTATGTATGCAAATCACCGAACAGGCGTAAACATATTTACTGCTTCTTGTTTCCTTCACAATCCCCCCCCACCCTTCCCCGCCCTACTTGCGCCGTGTGTGATATAAGGTTTTCCGCGGGTGTGCAGGCCGGATTCATCTGTGCAGCCCCTTCCTGCTGCCCTGCAAACCCCCACTTCTGGTGCTGCCTCAGACCTGTGCATCGTGCAGCTGTACGCCTATTCCCTGAGCCTAAGGCGGCTGCCGGTGAGGGGCAGGCGGCGTCCACTGCTATAGAGGCGATGAAGCGCATGGCCATTCTGTTGAAAATGCGTTTGTCGCCAGCTGTGTTCCTGTATAAATGTTTCTCGTCTTTGAGGGCTTCTTCCTCAGTAAGCTCTATTTCTTAAGTCTGCGTGACTATCTGAATCAACTATACCAACTTTCTGTTGGTTAATGCTTGTGTGATACTTCTGTTCTTAAAATGTCTTAAATGTGACGCACTGTTTACACAACTTATAGAGCTAGGTTTTTAAAAAATTAGAAACTTTTTAGCTGGCACATTACCTTACACATTCCACGATTTTCGTGGAGGATCTGAAGTTAGTTCCTGCTTTATTTTTTATTTTGCTCTTTTAGGTCAGTTTTTCCTATGCTTCCTCCCTCCCTGTTGTCGAGTGAATTACTTTCTTTAATCTCTTTCTTTCTTCCCCTGGTTTGCAAGGTATAAGCTCTACTTCTCTTATACTAGTGGTTACAAAATGTATAAACTATTTACATTTTTAAAAAATCCAAAGTTAAGCCCGGTAGCGGTGGCTCCGCCTATAATCCTAGCACTTTGGGGAAGCTGAGGCGGAGCAGATCACGAGGTCAGGAGGGTAAGACCATTCTGGCCAACATGGTGAAACCCGTCTCTACTAAAATACAAAAATAGCTGGGCATGGTGGTGCGCCTGTAGTCCCAACTACTGGGGAAAACTGTGAGGGAGAGGTCAGCTTAAATGCAGGGCCGGAGGTTGCAGTGGCGGTCGTGCCACTGCATCCAACCTAGCTGAGGGAGACTCCGTCTCAAAAAAAAGTCAAAGTTACTGTAAGGTCTATTGCCCCTCCCGCACAAACACCCCCACCGCGGCTCTCACCGGGCACCCCCTTTATCCCTGCCTCTCACTTCCGCCAAACTCCAGGTCTTTCTCCCTATGCCTCTCGAGTTCTTCTGCCTCAGGACTCAGGTCTTTCTCCCGGCTCGAGTTCCTCCAGACTCGGGTCTTTCTCCCAGCGTGGTCCCTCTCTGAGTTCTTCGGGATTCCGGGTGTTTCTCTCCGCGCGGCTCCTCTCCTGAGTTCTCGTTCCTCCGGACTCCAGGTCTTTCTCCCCGCGCTGCCCCTCTCCCCAGTTCTTCCTGTTCTGTACTCCCCCGGTCTTTCTCCCTGCACGGCCCCTCTCCCGAGTTCTTCTCTCTCCAGACTCCCGGGTCTTCCCCCCCCACCCCCGGACTGTCCCTCTCCTTTGATGCTTACAGGCGGCCTCGCTCCATCCCACCCCGGGGCAAGGATCTCTTTTGCTCTTTGCACGGAATCCACTTATCTCCTCAGTGGTTCTTGCGGGGCCTGTAATGGGCTGTGCTCAGTCACTGCACCCTGTCGGAGTGTGTATTTCTTTTATTTTGGATTCTTTTCCTTCCTGAACTGAGATCTGCCCTTCACTGTTGTGTGGAGATCCTTAGTCCTGTTTAACTACTTCCTTTCCTTTGCATTCGCCTCTGGGGTTCCCCGTCTTCTCCCTTTTCTTTTTTTTTTTTTTAGTAGAGGCGGGTTTCTGCGTGTTACCTTAGGATGGTCTCGATCGTGAGCCTCATTGATCCGCCCGTCTCGGCCTCCCAAAGTGCTGGGATTACAGGCGTGAGCCACCGTGCCCGGCCGTCTCCCCTTTCTCTTAGCCTTCCTTTTATTGTTTTAATTGGTGTGTTTGTCTCTACTTCTTATGGGTAACTTCCTCCAAATTGAATTTTTTTTTTTTTAGGACATTAATCTGTGCTCAGCTGGGATGAATCTGTGGTTCAGCCATCCACTGAGATGTTAGTTTCCGTCAGTGTTTTTGTTTTTAGAAATTGTATCTGATTACCTTCAATACCTGCCCATCTGTACCCCTGGTGTCCTCCCTTTTGTATCTTTTGTAATTTTAGACATACATATTTCAGTTAATCCCCTGTCCATCCTTCCACTGCATTGTTAGGGCCTAACTGCCGTTTGTTGCGGCTCCACCTGTAGAAGCGTTTGCCGTGAGCGTCGCCCTTCCTTGTCAGGCACATCCCGGGGGCCAAGCCGGCCGGGCCCTCGGGTGAAGCCTGGTCCTTTTCGCACCGGCTGGGAGCCTGTGGCTGCTGGGACTCCACAGTCCCCTTCACTTTTTATCCTGCGGGTCCCCGTAGCTACTGGTCACCTGGGGAAGGCAGCCGTGACCTTCCGCCTGGCTCTGCTCCAGGCTTCTCCTGCTGATATTTCCTGCGAGTAAGCTGCTGTCTCCCCGAGTGCATTGCGCAGAACACCAGGGCGCCCACTCCTCTTTGCGCGGTGTTTGTCCGGACAGGCTTAGCTGGAGACCAAGAACTCAGTGCCTGCGATGGATAAATAACTCTGGGATTAATTCTCAAATATTATGTTAATAACACCCAAATTAACAGGGTGAGGTTATAGTTCACAAAATGGCAAACAGGCGATAAACAGGTTTTGAATGGGGCCTTGCCGAGTACTTTTCTGCAGTGTTGGGGAGGTCAAAGCAGATGTCTAATCTCAAAAGGTCAGCAGTCCTAGATTGAGGAATTAGTGAAATATGTCTAAGAAGCCTCCAGAACCTTGCGTGGGGGAAGCTGGCTCACTGCAGCTCACAGTGTCACTTTCCTGCAGGTGAGCATCTGCCTGAGTGTAGCAGCTTGCAGCAAACTGCGAGGGCTGAGGCAGTGGATCCCGCTGCTCAGCCCAGGCCACCGTCTTGCATCTAAAAAGTTCCTCGCCCAAAAAACTCAACTGGAGTCGCTACTTGAAGTAACAGTTGATCCCTAAGTAGAAACCATAACAAGTCCTCTCTCATTTGTAAGCGACACTTCTAAGATTCTTTGCTTAGTTTTAACAACTTTGGAGATTTTAACCAGAAAAAATCCGTTTTGCCTGCTCCACCAGGGAAGCGGGATAGGAACAACCCTAAGGGTTGTAGGATGCCCAAAAGGCGAGGAGCATTGGAGGCATACACTGTGAGTGGAAAGAGAGGAGCTTAGGCGAGGTGATGAATTGTTTTTAAAATAAGTTTTCCTCAAAAAGCGAAAGAAATTCTGTGCTTTAATTTCACAAAAAGGGAGACATGAGGCGGATGCAGAGGAGGACCCTTCCCAGGCTGTGGTGTGTGGGAGGCAGAAGGAGTGCTGGTGTGAGGCAGCCTTGGCTTGCTGAGCACACCACGAACATGCCAGTGTGGGTCCCTGCTTGAGCCCCAAGGCAGTGACACCATGGAGATGCAGGCACCAGCAGGGTCCAGCTCTGCATGGAGAGAGAAGCGCAAGCGGCTGTATGAGGCAGGAACGCGGGTCTGAGGTGTTGTTTTGAAAATACGCTCGAGCTGTGCAGAAAGCCTTGAGGGCAGAGAGGAGGACTGTGGTGGGGGCGGTCAGGGTGGGAGAGTGAACCAGACTTGAAGAGATGCCCTTTGGAACAGCAGTGGCTCAGTGGTGGCCCCAGAAGATAAGCACGTCGTCACCCCAGAGCCTGCAAATGGGACCTTATTTGGAAAAGGATCTTTGTAGATATAATTAAGGATTTTGGGATGAAATAATGGAAGTGGAATATCTGGGTGGAGCCTAAATCCCATATGGCTTACAAGTGAAGTAGGAGGAAGACCAAGATGCGACAGAGGCCCTGAAAGGCGAGGATTAGAGCAGAGGGCGGACTGGAGGCTGGAGGGAGGCAGCCTCGAGGCAGCCAGGGCACGCCTGGGCCTCCAGCAGCTGGAAACCAGGGCAGGCTGCCCGCTGTGGTCGAAGGTGTCTCCCAGATTCATCTGTTGGAAATCATCCCCAATGGCGGGGAGCAGTGCTGGGCGTTAGGGCCTGGGGGCGGCTCAGGCTGAGAGCCCTGCCCCATGCCGCAGATGTGCACTGCTGTGAAAGGGCTGGCCAGCATGGGTTCTCACTTCTGATCTTCCCCACTTGTGGGGAGCATGAGCCTTCACAGGTAACAACGTCAGTGACCTTGAATACCCCAACTCCCAGAACTGTGCAAGAAATCAATTTGTTCTTCATAAATCACCCAGTGTGTGGCGTTCTGTAGCAGCAGCAGGAATGAACTGTGCTTCTCCCAGGAGCCTGCAGAGAGGCGTGGCTCTTATGGACTCTGGAACTGGTACATTTCTGTGTTTAAAACACCACCTGCAATGAGTACTTGGCAACCTCAGAGTAATTCAGAAAGCCACAATAAGTTGCTGATGTATTTGGATGGTGATGCAGAGAAAAGGAAGGGGTCAGGAATGACTACAGGCCTGGGGCTGCTAGGTTTTGAGGCGGGGTGGCGTCTCAGGACAGGCTGGCGTAGCTGCTGTGGTGACACGGCAGAGCTGTGTCAGGTGCGTGGGGAGCCAATGGCGGCCTTAGTGTGTCCCACAGGTTGGCGAGGGGGTGCGGACAGCACACGGGGAGTTGGGGAGACTCAGTGAGCACGGGCTGCCTGGAGACCATCAGGACACCCGGCGGGGAGGGAGAGAGGAGAGAAATGGGGCAAGGGTTTTGCTAAGTTTCTATCGTTTGTTTGCTTTTCTGTGTAGCGAGAAGCAGAAAGATGGTGGTAGCTAGAGGGACGAGGAGCAGGCGAGAAGTTGCTTGGATTTTCATGTGGGCTTGTGAGGCTGTGGTGGGGTGCCGGGGGCTGGGAAGAGGTTGGCCACTTCCCAGCGCGAGGCCGGTTCCTCCAGGGAAGTGTGAGGTTTTCGCTGTTGCTGCGGTGACCGTGCCTCTCAGAGCCCCCCAGCCCCGCCACTCAGGCAGATGGGGCTGCTTCACGTCTTCCCCAGGGAGGAATCTGAAGAACTGTCTACATCATCAGGGAAACGCAAGTAAAACCTGCGTGGCCCCACGCGCACCCCGTAGAAGGGCCATAATCCCAAGCACTGACAACACGTTCGAGGAAAGCGGGGCGCGAGTACATTCCGTGGGAAGCAGACACGCAGTCCCTGCGAGGAGAACAGCTGGCAGCTACTGGCAACTGGCTGTATACTCTTGGCGAACCACCCAGCAGCCACGCCCCAGTCATTTACCCAGAAATCTGCCCACACAAAACTTGCACCCGGATGTCGATAGCAGCTTTCTTCATAGTTACACCGCAACACAAGAGCGACGGGTACCCTTCAGCAGTAGGTAGGTAGGTAATAAACTGTGGTGCATCCGTACTGGAATATTACCCAGTACTGAAAAAGATAAACAGTCGGGCCCAGGCGAAACGCAGGGAAAAATCAAGTCCCTGTTACTGGTAAGCCCCTCTGGAAGGCTGCAGGCGTGCGACTCCAGCTCTGCAGCATGGCGCTGGAAAACAGGAGCCATCGGAGGGCAGGGGAGCTTGGGGAGGGTAGTAGGAAGCGAGGCGGGCACAGGCTCCTGAGCAGCGATACTGTTTGTCCACCTGTGGCTGTGCCACCAGGGCGACCTGACATCAGCTCACAGACTCGGTGGAGAGTAGCAGCGATGATGCAGAGTTCCTAGGTAGTGACTAGCATTGCCCCATGAAGGGTGTTGGTAGCCGGGGAGCAGAGGTGAAGAGCAAGGGGCAGGAACTCCTGTACCTTCCTCTCAATTTTGCTGTAAACAGAATTGTTCTTTAAAAGTCTGTTTAATTTTTTTTAAAAAGCCCCAAGAGCCCAGTGCATTTTCGCTATAGTGAAGGGAGGACAACCTGTGGACGGTGAGGCCTGTGGGGAGAGGTGCCTTGCCCCTGGAGGCTGCAGCCGTGGGAGGGAGCTGGTGTGGACGGGCCTGGGTGGGATGGGAGAAAGCGCTTGGGCCTGTGGTGGCCTCTCAGGCACCTGTGCCACCCTGAGAACCAGGGTGCCCGATTCCAAGAGCTGTCAAGGCAGCTCATGGGACTGCAAACCACCTCTTCCGTTTCTTAGTATGGCAGGTGTAGTAGATAGGGGTGTGATGGGGCCTGCCAAAACAAGAAGGGTTCAGAGGCACTTGAGCCAGATAGAGCAGATGGGCCACCACGCCCAGGAAACTTGTGCCTGTGCCTGCACCCCTGCAGAAATGTCATCCCCTAACTGGCACAGGCCTGCCCTGTAATATCTTATATGCTGCATTGGATTTCCGTTTAGCTGTGAGGTAGGGACCACACACCCCATCTCTAGGATTTGAGGCGAGGATGAGGAAGAGTGAACCAGCCCCCATCTCACCCCAACCGCCCCATCTCTGAAACGTTCTGCGTGATTGGGTAGAGGTAAGTCAGAAAGTATTCTACAAATTCACACCAGCATCCAAGGTGGCCATGTCAGCGTGGGTTGAGCACCTCTCGCTGCTAATCAGACCTCCCTTATCCCCAGCTGGACATTTTACACACATGCCTTGAGGAGATCTGGGCAGGACCCGCACTTGCTCAAGTTAGAGTAGTTTGTCGCGAGGGTGGAGGTCAAAAGATTGAGACAAGTGATTTGATTTTTCAGAGTCTGCTCTGAATGGCGGTGACTTTGCTGTGTATCTCTTATCTAAAATCTTAAATTTCGGCTGGGCAGTGGCTCAAGCCTGTAATCCCAGCACTTTGGGAGGCCAAGGTGGGTGGATCACAAGGTCAGGAGATCCAAGGAACATCCTGGCTAACACAGGTAGAATACATCTCTACTAAAATACAAAAAATTAGCAGGCGTAGCGGTGAAGCCTATAGTCCCAGCTACTCGGGAGGCTGAGGCAGGAATGGCATGAACCTGGAGGTGGAAAACTGCGGTGAGCGAGATCGCGCCCTGCACTCCAGCCTGGGCAACAAGCGAGACTCCGTCTCAAAAAAAAAAAAAGTGATGACTCAGCTACAGAGATTGTTGTGAAACACAGTTCTGGTCTTTCTGAAATCATCAACCCAGAACCAGCTTGGAAGGTGCCAGCTGAGCTCCGAGGCACAGGCCCTGGTGGGGAAAGTGCTGAGGCCATGAGCAGAGGGTCCCCCTGGAGCCTTTGGGCCCCTCTGAAGCAGGAAACCAGCGGGTGTCCCACTCAGCTGGTGCTGCTGCCTGGGGAGAGGGGTGAGGCCAAGGCTGGCCTGGGGCTGGGCCAGAGGGTTTGAGGGAAGGGGCGGGGAATGGTAGCCAGGGCCACATCAGTTACAGGTGGCCACGGTGTGCACAGTGGTCACTGGGTCACCTGGGGCCAGGGGAGAGCACATGTCTTTATACGTCTTCCCAACAACTTGGCGTTACTCAGAACAGAAGGGTCTCTGTGTAGCCCGGCGTGTGGACTGTGCCTCATGGGACGCGATTCCTCAGTACCCTTCCGGATGAGGTAGGTCCATCTCCTCGCCTCCACCACTGCTAAGCAGGCACTGTGTGTTCTGTGTCTTCCAGAAGGCGCCGCTCCTGCTGCACTACAGACCCAAGATGGACTTGCTGTGAATGGCGCCACACAGCGCCCACAGACTGGGCCCTCGCACCCTTGGGTGCTCCCGGCTGCCGCGCTTAAGAAAGTTGCCTCTGGGTGTCATGTGGGCCAGACTTTGCAGACCAGAATATTTATAACTTTTGTATGAGAGAGAATTCACTCCAACAAGGGCACGCTACCAGCACCCGTTTACAGGATGAAAACACTTCACAGTCTCCCAGAGCCGATCGTCCTCTCCCGCGCCCCAGCCGTGCTTCAGCCTGTAAGGAGTGATGCTCAGGCAACACAGTTCTGAGTCACCTTCTGACACGAGCTCCCTCTGCTTGCTTTCCAGGTCCTGCAAATCTGAATTCACTTCAGTTTAGTTTATGAATTAGGTTTCATGATAAGCCTCAAGTGTAGTTGGACTTTTATTGAATCCTTAAGTTATTGAAAAAATGTCTTTTCATGGTGAATGACAATATTTATGTTGCCTTTAGCTTCTTGAAGATTTAGAAGTTATATAAAAAATTAATTTAAAAGCAAACCAAAAGAGGTTTCCATTAACATTATGATTTAACCATTGTATCTAATTTCCCACCTTACGAAACACAACAGCAGCTCCCTGACTGGTTCGCCTTTCGTTGTGTGAGGTCGGCACTTGGACCCACTCGGAACTGTCACTCGCCTGGGGCCGACACACCCCACCCTGGAAACGGGGCCCCAGACTCCACCAGGATGCAATTTCTGACACGGCTCAGCAGGTAGACCAGAGGCGGTGTGACCGGTGCTACGGTTTGGAGACAATTCTTACTTCTAAAAATTACTTGTTCCCCCAAATTGTTGAGTGCCGCCATTTGGTTTCCTACATTTTCTTTCCCCGTTTTGATTTTGCTGGAGAGGTGGTGGTGGTTGGGATCCGAGCTCTCCTGGCGTCCGTGGGGAGGATTTGCTGGTGGTGGCTTCGGGCTCATGCCCAGATGCCTCACTGCCCCTGTCCACGGCCTCCTTCCCCTTTGCTGGTGGGAGGCACCGTGTGCTGCTTGGCCCCTTCCCTTCAGAGCTGCAGTGACAGGGGCTGAGCAGCTGAAGGGAGCTCGGGGCTGACCCCCGCACTGCAGAAACTGCATTTCAGCTGCAGCTGTGTTTCAGCCTGACTGGATTTGCACCGTTAGCCCCTCTCCTCCCAGATGGTCATGTTTTGTCACATTAGAGAATAAACTGCCACACACACATTTTTTTCCTTTAAAACAGTAACTTGGAAGTGTGGAAGGCCAGAAGGGCAGCAAGGGGCTGTTTTCTGGAGTAGGTTGAAGGTGTTGTCCTACAGTTGTCCTTGTCTTCTTCACCAGGCTGTTCCCATTTATTTCCTGTGGAACTGAATCCCTCCTCCCTCCCGCCTTGAGAGCCCAGGTGGTCCCTGGCCACCATTCAGGCTTCAGAAGCCAACCACCTTGGAGATTTTTTTTCTTGAATTTTGCTCTGTTTTCTTCTGCTTCCTTTAACAGCTCAGGAATACTCATCTTAGGGATGAGGAAAAGATGCATATTAATTCCATCTGAGTGATTGTCAGTGTAAGGCCTTTTTAAAACAAAAGCAAGTTCTTTGTTAGGAATTGGTCAAAATTCACCTCTTTCTTTAGAAAGCCACGTCAACTCCCAGGACGGTTTGAGTTACTTTCAGTTACCTAAACACTGTGCGTCCAAATCATTTTCTAGGGTCACTGTATAAGGGTCTATGAGTAGCTGTGTATGAATAAATATTACCTGTCTACCTCAAAATACACATACTGCTGAAGCATTCTGTGCAACAGCGTGTTATCTGATACAGTTTTCAGTGTAATGTTAGAACTTAGGCATTTTCCTGTGTGGCGGAATAAGAAAGGATTAAACAGTTAAAACCTCCAAATTCAAGTAAAATTAAATCACAGTTAAGATTAAACTGAATATCATTGGCAGCAATCTCATAATATATATTTGTAACTTTGTAGCTATCTTTGAAATCACTTGACTTTGCTATGGTGCTAAGCTGATATATTTAAATACACAGAGAGGCGGGTGAGTGGAGCCGATGGTGTTGTCCCCAGCTGGTGGTGACCCTGCTTTTGTAACGCGTTAACCTGACAAAACCTCCAGCAGCAGAAGTCCTATTTTTTCTAGAGGTTCATCGTTGCAGACAGTCTTACGCTACAGGACTTGCGGCCTGGGGCCTCTGCCTCTCGTCTGACCTTGCAGCAACAGTGGATTGGAGGCTGGAAGCGCCAATGGCCCACGTCTGTGGAGCCTCTGGGCAGCCTTCTTTCCTTTTCTGTCAAGCTCTCATTTCACAGAAAAGGCTGAGTTTCATTTCTTCCAGCATGAAAGCCAGGATCCGGGTTAATGGTTGGATTCTATTAAGTTTTTTTTTTTTTTAAACAGATGGAGTTACTGTGAAGAAGTTTTCTAACTATTTATGCTGGTAAAACAAATGCTGTTAAATCACCTTATGCGTCGTTTTCAACAACAGTGGGGGCTTCAAATACCGAATCTGGTCTCACCGATGCAGTTTTCATGGAAATAGAAAATTCAAATAGAATATATAATATTGAATTTAAGATTTGGGGGTTAAAAAAGAAAAACTTAACTTTATAAAATTATTTATTCTATTTTTAAGCCTTCTATCCTTATTTTCCCATCAATTGTTTGGTTTCAGTGGTCCAACTTTGTTACAGGCATATAAAATGAAATTGTGAGATGTTTTGCAAGCTTCTTTTACTTTTAGGTAACTTTTAATTTGTATGTTTTTATGTGGATGAAGAGCATTTTTATGCTTTTATTGCAATAGGTTCTTGCATTTTATTGGGCATGTTTAAATAAATGTAGCATTTATTCTGCTAAATTGAAAGGGAACATAGATGGAATTCCAAAATATGTACATTCAGCTGTTTGGCTTTTTCTTTTTTCATTGTTATTATTGTGAGAATGCTGTTATTGGGGTTATGTGTGAGTGCCTGTCAGCCAGTGATGCCTCGGGGCGGCACTGTGGGACACCTGCCGGTCCTGCCTGGGTCCTGGTGCCTTGGAACCCACATGCTTGTAGCCAGGCTTGCGCCCGGGCGAATACGTGGCCTCAGACCATGGCCAACTGCCTGGCCCAAGCACTGCAGCTGCCCTGCACTTACGGGCTTCACAGCCTTGCCTGTTTTCTCTGAAGCGGCAACAAGCGGCGTTAAAGCGGTGATTCAAAGGGTGGCATTTGGGTTGGACATTCTGGGTACCAGCCAACCTATTCCACATTGTACGTGAATGTTTAATGTGCTCTCAAAACATGGAAAATAAGTTTAGTGCACATAGCTAAATCCTAAAACATCAATTTCTCTGTTTCCTCAGAAGTCATTACTCGCCACACCACATCACATGACCTTAGCATGATCAATGTATTTCACTGCCTTGACATTTAAATAAATTGAGATAAGTAGATTAGAAAATCATTCAAATGATACCATAATCTGTACAAATATTGTGTGTCCCCTGCCAGGCAGGGGACAGAATCGCGAGCAATGGCCCGCGTGGCCAAGGCCCGCAGGAGCAGCGCGCGGGTCTCCCTCACCCTCAGTGTCGCCGCCCAACAATGCGTCTGAGGAGCGAACTGCGGTTTGAGCGTCTCCTGAGATGTCGCGTAGCCTCCATATAAATGTCCACCCCCATGGCTTAATTGCCTATCAGACACGTTTTCCCAGGCCAGCGAAAGCAATGTTGGGTTAGGGGGAAGACAGTGCAGCCACCCAGCCTTTACCAACCCAGCGTCACGGCAGACCAAGGCAATTCGAGGTGTGGAGGTGATCGCATAGATACATGTGTTTGACTGTTTAATTTGAAAGTTTACATTTTTTATGCTTTGTGTTGGTGTGTAATTTTTGTACTCTTGGTGGCTGGTTTTGTCAAATCTTTTGGAATATTGCTTAAATGTTTTGATTTTATGATAGTGAAGCTTGTATTCGATGTTTTGCCAATTATTATAATACTTGTAATAAGCAAAAGAAAAGCTTAAGTAGTGTTTGTGGCTGGAAATGTATTACATGAATTAGAACTTTATTATAAGCATGAGAGATGACTTGGTCATGGGATAAGCAATGCTGTGGTTATTGGATGGACCACTCAGGCAGCCTGGCCGCACACACACTGGCCACACACGCATGCATGCTACATATGTGTGCGCTCAGACCACATGCCTGCACATATGTCCACCGCACATCCAGCCCACGGCTCCCTTCCTCACCCCAGGCCTCCCCAATCCAGTTTAACCAGTGTCTCCGATTTGCTCCAGGCAGCATTAAGTAAACTGTCACCCTGGTTGCAAACCCTCATTTAAGTGGTCCACTATTTTGCTACCAGAGTTTGGCCCAGAAACTTTGTAAAGCTCATTCAGTTTGTCTCCTTGCAGAAAGAGGTTGCTGCAGTTTGGAGCTGGTTATGCCAAGGAAAATACGGCTAAAAAAGAACTTACTGATTCCCGTAGGTGTGTCAACTGACAAATGAACCATCTCCCTACGACAATTTGCCACCCCTCCCCAAAAAAAGCACTATTGCCAAAATTTCAGTTTTTAAAGGTTAAATAATATACAAGCAATTTTGAAACTCTTAAAGAAACTAGAATTGGAAGGAAAGAGAATATGGCCAAAATTATATTCTCACAACCTAAAGACAGTAAACTTTAAAAACAGGTTCAGTCTTAGACTTAACTGACTTAGGCTGGGTGTAGTGGCTCACACCTGTAATTCCAGCACCGTAGGAGGCCAAGGCAGGCTGATCACCTGAGGTCAGGAGTTGAGACAAAGCTGGCTATGCAGGTGAAATCGATCTCTACTAAAAAATATAAAATTAGCCGGGGGTGGTGGCAGGGCCTGTAGTCCCAGCTACTCAGGAGAGCTGAGCCAGAAGATTTGCTGGAACAAAGAGGCAGAGGTTGCAGTGAGCAGATGTACCACTGTACTCCCAGCGTGCTTCTGAGCAAGACTCCATCTCCAATTAAAAAAAAAAAAAAAAGGACTTGGCCAGGTGCAATTGGTTCATGCCTGTAATCCCAGCACTTTGGAGGCTGAGGCCGGTGGATAACCAGGTCAAGAGATGAGACCATCCCACAGCCGGGATGGTGAAACACCATCTCTACTAAAAAATATGAAAAATTAGCGGAGCCTGATGGTGCACACCTGTAGTCCCAGCAGGTACTCGGGAGGCTGAGGCAGGAGAATCACTTGAACCCAGGAGGTGGAAGTTGCAGTGAGCCAAGATGCAGCACCCTGCACTCCAGCCTGGGCGACAAACAAGACCCCATCTCCAAAAAAAGAAAAAAGACTTCACTGACTTGAAGTGTATTTTACTTATTTTTTGGCCAGTCCAACTGTCCATCTTAGAAATGTCAAGATATTGGCTGCAACTGTAAATGCCAATCCAGTGCCCTGTCAAAACAGACCACTCGGCTCTACCAATCCCAGCAGGGGCGTGGGTGGGGCCAGATAAGAGAATAAAGCAGGCTGCCCAAGCCAGCAGTAGCAACCACTGGGTCCCCTTCTACACTGTGGAAACTTTGTTCTTTTGCTTTTGCAATAAATCTTGCTACTGCTGCTGCTCACTCTTTGGAGTCCACCACTGCCTTTATGAGCTGTAACCTGAGTCTGCAGCTTGGCTCGAAGCCAGCGAGACCCTGAGCCCACTGGGAGAGGAACAAACAACTCCAAGGCGCCCATGCTTAGAGCTGTAACACTCACCGTGAGGGGTCTGCAACTTCACTCCTGAGCCAGTGAAGTTGAACCCACCAGAAGGAAGAAAACTCGAACACACATCCAAACATCAGAAGGAACAAACAACTTCAGGCAGCGCCACCTTAAGAGCTGTAACACTCACATGAGGGTTGTAGCTTCATTCTTGAAGTCAGCGAGACCAAGAACCCACCAATTCCAGACACATTTTGGCGACCACAAAGGGACTTTGCGCCCTATTGACAAACAGTAGGGCATGATAAGCTGGCAGTGGTGAGAACATAAGCCTATCACCCGGCGGTGAGAGACCATCACCCTATCGCCCGGCGGTGAAATTACCATCGGACCTTTACCGCTTGCTGTTCTGTCCCTGTACCATGGGGTAGGGAGCTAAATACAGGCACCTGGTGACGGTTAAAAGCGACTAGCGAAGCCACCAGACTAAAGACATGGATGTCCAGGCTTTCTGGGAAAGGAGCTCTCTAACAACCCCAACTCTTCAGAGTTGGAGCCGTTGGACTGCCTAAGACCAGCTTCTGCCTCCCTGTACTTCTGGGCTGAGCTGAGGGTGCGACAGAGGAAAGCCATTACGCTCAGGGTCCCAACAAGTTGAAAGGTTGACCCTGCGGCCATGAATGGAACTCTCAAAGGCATGTCGCCCAAGCGAGACTCACCCATCTATCCCTATCTGTCCTGACCCTTGCCCCCTGGGTCCCTAATGCCTGCAGACAAACTTCCTCTCACCTCTTCTCTGAGGTTAGTCCTGCTTCTAAAAGTACTGGTGCTTTTCTAGTTTCTCTATAAGAATGATTTCCTAGTATAAACTCCAGGACTCTGTTACCTTCTTTGAGCACCCAGGCTCACCAATCAGAAGGAACACAATTTTTGCCCAAAGCCCTGTATGTAGTGGGGACTACCTGGAATTTTAAGATCCCTCCTCCAGACTAATAGGCCCACAACAAAGCTATTCCTGGAAGCTAGGATATGGGGAGCCTCAGAAATTGTATCCTTCTAATCATATAAGTGAGGACAAAAGGTGTCCTCTTCCAACCCTGAGATCCCTTCCCTCCCTCAGGGGTATGGCCCTCCACTTCATTCTTGGGGCATAACATCTTTATAGGAAAGCGGTAAAGTCCCAATGCAACAGGAGAGTACTTAAGACTCTAACAGGTTTGAGAATGCATCAGTAGGGGCCACTAAATCGATTTTTCTCCAGTCGGTCCTCCTTGTGGTCTGGGAGGACAGGCAAGGGAGTGCAGGTTTTAGGTAATCTTTTGTCGTGGGACCACCAAATCCGACCTTCCTCAGTCCTCCATGTGGTCTGGGAGCAAAACTAGTGTTTCTGCTGCTGCGTGCGGGTGAGCACAACTATTCCGATCAGCAGGGTCCAAGGACCATTGTGGGTTCTTGGGCAGGAGTTGTTTCTGCTGCGTCAGTGAGTGCAACTATTCAGTCAGCAATCAGGGACCGTGCGGGGTTCTTGAGCAGGGAGAAACAAAACAAACCAAAACCTCAGGCGGTTTGTCTTTCAGATGGGAAACACTTTCGGGCATCAACAGGCTCACTCTTGAAATGCATCCTAAGCCATTGGGAACAATTTGACCCACAAACCCTGAAAAGTGACTCATTTTTTCTGCACCACAGCCAGCTAATATTCTCTCTGATGGGGAAAAATGGCCACACACCTGAGGGGAAGTACAAAATCACAATACTATCCTGCAGCTTGATCTTTTCTGTAGAGGAAGGCAAATGGAGTGAAATACCTTATGTCCAAACTTTTTCTTTTTGAGGAGAATACACACCTATGCAAAGCTTACAATTTACATCCACAGGGAGGACCTCTCAGCTTACCCCCCCATATCCTAGCTTCCCTACAGCTCCCCCTTCCTATTAATGATAATCCTCCTCTAATCTCCCCTGCCTAGAAGGAAATAAGCAAAATCTCAAAAGGATTACAAAAACCCAGGCTATCGGTTATATCCCCTTCAAGCTGTAGGAGAGTGGCTTTAACGGCTACCTGTCCCCTTCTCCTCTCTGATTTAAAAACAGATCAAGGTAAGACCTGGGGAAGTTTTCAGATGATCTGATGATTATATAGATGTCCTACGGGGTCTAGGGCAAACCTTTGACCTCACTTGGAAAGATGTCATGCTACTGTTAGATCAAACCCTGGCCTTTAATGAAAGAATGCGACTTTAGCTGCAGCCCAAAGAAGTTTGGAATTACCTGGTCTTAGTCAACTAAATGATAGAATGACAGCGAAGAGGGACAAATTCCCTAATGGTCAGCAAGCCATCCCAGTATGGATCCCCACTGGGACAGCTCAGATCGTGGGACTGGAGTTGTAAACATCTGTTGACATGTCCTAGATTACTAAGAAGAATTAGAAAAAAAGCCCATGAATTATTCAATGATGTCCTGCCACTCAGGGAAAGGGAAGAAAAAATCCTTCTCTGCCTTCGCGGCTGGCTACAAAGAGGCCTTAAAATATACTCTCCTGTCACCTGAATCACTAGAGGTCAATTGATTCTAAAGATAAGTTTATTACCCAATCAGCTGCAAATATCAGGAGAAAGCAAAGCAAGTCCTGGGCCTAGAACAAAATCTACGAACATTATTAAACCTGACAACCTCCGATTGTTCTATAATAGGGACCAGAGGAACAGGCCCAAAATAGAGATCAGAGAAAGGCTGCAGCCTTAGTCGTAGCCCTCAGACAAACAAACCTTGGTGGTTCAGAGAGGACAGAAAATGGAACGAATAATCACCTGGGTAGGAGCTTGTTATCAGTGTGGTTTACTAGGACACTTTTAAAAAGACTGTCCAATGAGAAACAAGCTACTCCCTGCGTCCATGTCCACTATGAGGCAATCACTGGAAAGTGCACTTTGCCCAGAGGACAAAAGGTTCCTGGGTCAAGCCCCCCAACAGATGATCCAACAACAGGACTGAGGTGCCCAGGGCAAGTGTCAGCTCATGTCATCACCCTCACTGAGCCCGGGTATGTTTAACCATTGAGGGCCAGGAAATTGACTTCCTCCTGGACACTGGTGCAGCCTTCTCAGTGTTAATCTCTGTCCTGGATGACTGTCACTCAAAGGTCTGTTACATCCGGTAATCCTGGGACAGCCTGTAACCAGGTATTTCTCCCACCTTCTCAGTTGTAGTGGGGAGACTTTGCTCTTTTCACATGCCTTTCTTCTTACATGCCTGAAAGTCCCACACCCTTATTAGGGAGGGATATGTTAGCTAAGACTTCGAGCTGTATCTACATGAATATACAGGAAACAAGTTACCCATTTGTTGTCCCCCCTACTTGAAGGGGAATCAACCCTGAAATCTACAGACGGACAATCTGGAAGAGTGAAAAATGCCCACCAGTCATCAGGTTAAAAGATCCACCACTTTTCCTTATCAAAGGCAATATCCCTTCAGGCCTGGAAACTCATAAAAGGATTACAGAATATTGTTAAACATTTAAAAGCTCAAGGCTTGGTGAGAATGCAGCAGTCCTACAACACTAATTCTAGAGGTACAAAAACCGAGCGGTCCGAAGTGGGGAACTAGTGCAAGATCTTAGACTCATTAATGAGGCAGTAATTCCACTATATCAGTTGTACCCAACCCCTATATCCTGCTCTATAAATACCAGAGGAAGCAGAATGGTTCATGGTTCTGGACCTCCAAGGATGCCTTCTTCTGTATTCCCCTGCACTCCTGACTCCCAGTTCCTCTTTGCTTTTGAGGATCCACAGGCCTATGTCCCAACTTCCCCATTGAGGTGCTTTTAAGGAGTTTAGGATAGCCCTCATCCTGTTTGAAGTCAGGCACTGGCCCAAGAATCTGAGCCACTTCTCAAGTCCAGGCACTCTGGTCCTTCCACAATATGTGTGGATGATTTACTTTTGGCTACCAGTTAGGAAGCCTCACCGCCAGCAGGCTACTCTAGATCTCTTGAACTTTCTTGCTGATCAAAGAGGTACAAGGTGTCTAGGTGAAAGGTCAGCTTGCCTACAGCAGGTCTCTAGGCCTAATCTTAGCCAGAGGGACCAGCCAGGGGCCCTCAGCAGGGAGCAGAATACAGCCTCTACTTGCTTATCCTCATCTAAAGACATTACAAAACAGTTCTTGGCGGGGGTTCCTTGGAATTGGCGGCTTTTGCCAACTAGCGGATCCCCAGATACAGCCGAGATAGCCAGGCCCTCTATACTCAATCAAGGAAGCCAAGAGGGAGCAAATACTCATCTGGTGAGAGCGAGGAACCAGAAGCAGAAACAGCCTTCAAAGCCTTAAAAGCAGGCCTAGTACAAGCTCCAGCTTTAAGCCTTCCCACAGGACAAAACTACTCTTTATACATCACAGAGAGCCAGGATAGCTCTTGAGTCCTTACTCCAGACTCGTGGGACAACCCCACAACCAGTGACATACCTAAGTAAGGAGAGTGATGTAGTAGCAAGAGGCTGGCCTCTGTTTTAAAAGGGTAGTTGCAGCAGTGACGTCTTGGCGTCAGGGCTATCAAAATAATACAAGGAAAGGATCTCACTATCTGGACTACTCATGATGTAAGCCAAGCATACTAGGTGCCAAGGAAGTTTATAGCTATCAGACAACTGCCTAGGTACCAGAGTGCTACTCACTTGAGAACTGAAGATTGCTTCAAATATGCACATCGCGTGGCCTTCCAACCCTGCCACTTCTCCCAAAGGATGGGGAACAATTGAGGCATGACTGCCAACAAATTATAATGGTCAGACTTCGCCACCCAAGATGATCTCTTAGAGTCCCCTTAACTAATCTGACCTTAACCTATGTACCAATGGAAGTTCATTTGTGGAGAATGGGATGCGAAAGGGGGCAGGTGCATGCATAAATGATGTAACCATGCAAGTATTACCTCTTCCCCAGGGGACAGTGCCCAGTTAGCAGGGCAAGAGTGGCAGCTACCACAGAGCCTTAGAACTGGGAAAGGGAAAAAGAATAAATGTGTATAGATAGCAAGTATGCTTATCTAATCCTACATGCTTATGCTGCAGTATGGAAGAGGAGTTCTAACTCAGGGGAACCCCATTAAATACCACACAGGAAGTTACGGAGTTACTGCACATGGTGCAGGAGCCCAAAGTGGGAATCTTACACTGACAAAGCCATCAAATGGGAAGGAGGGAGAACAACAGCATAAGCGGCGCAGAGGCAGCAGAAAAGGAAAGACAGGAAGTCAAAGAGACAGAGAGGAAGAACAAAGAGAAAGAGTCGAAGACAGAAGAGATGGAAGTAGTAAAGAAAAACAGTGTACCTATTCCTTTAAAAGCCAGGGTAAATTTCTATCTACCAGCCAAGGCTTATTCTGCTTATGTGGATCTTCAACCCATATCTGCCTCTCAGACAGTTCACAAGAAATACTTAATCTATCCTTACTTTAGGAATCCCAAATAGACTCTTTGGCGCTTGAAGTGACTCCCCAAAAGCTGAGGCCTGAACCTCCTCACTGCTGAGAAAGGAGACTCTGCACCTTCTTAGGGGAAAAGTATTTGTTTTTTACACTAACCAGTTGGGAGTTGTTGAGTACAAGATGCCGTAACATTTACAGGAAAAGGCTTCTGAAATCAGACAGCTGCTTCAAATTCTTATACCAACCTCTGGAGTTTGGCAACATGGCTTCTCTCTTTCTAGGTCGTGGCAGCCATCTTGCTGTTACTCACCCCTTAGGGTCTAGCCATTTTTAACAACACAACGTAAATTTGTTTAGCAGGGTCCTCGAATTCCCAGATGGGGTGGCCGGGAATAAGCGCTCACTTCCCAGATGATGGGTGGTCAAGCAGAGACGCTCGGCTCCTCACTTCACAGGCGGTGGGTGGCCGTGGCTCACTTCCAAAGATGGGGTGGCCTTGCATAGGCTCCTCACTTCCAAGGCCGAGGCGGTCAGTAGGGCAGCTCCTCACTTCCAGATGGGGTGGGGCTGGGGAGCCCTCCTGACTTCCCAGATGTTAGGTGGCTGGTGGCAAGAGGCCCTCCTCACTTCCC